>JARK01001470.1:518514-541903 GCA_000688135.1 Ancylostoma ceylanicum
CTCATGAACATCGTCTTCGTTAGATTCAGTTGGAGACCGATCTTTCCACACGCGTCGGCCAGCATACGTTCCGCTTGACTGTTGTTGGGTGTTATAAGGACAATGTCATCAGCGAAGCGAAGATGGTGTAGGAGCCGGCCGTCAACTCGCACTCCCATGTTGTCCCATTCCAATCTTCGCATGACGTCCTCGAGGGTGGCGGTGAATAGTTTCGGCGACACAGTGTCGCCTTGTCGAACCCCTCTCCTGACGTCGATGGTGATGTCGTCGTAGATTGGCGAGATTCTGGTCGTGAAGTTGCTATAGAGCTCACGAAATATCCTGATAAGGGGTAAATATGTATATGAATGCGCATTATCTAGCCGAACAAAAATGATTCTAAAAAATAACAGAACTCCTCAAACAGAATTGTTCCCACATTTACAATACTATCACTAATCCTCCTTCTTCCTTCTTTTAAGAAATGAGGTTCATCGTTGAAAAAGTCATGAAGCTGTGAGTCGAAACATGTGCTCACTCAAAAGGGACTTTTTCCACGGATTTCGCACTTCTCTTTGTGAGGAAAGTTTCTTAGCCAGAACCAGATAGTAGTCAGATAAGGGCAACTGTAGGCTACGTGTCGACTGAGACAAGACTTCCCATTTTTGGTGATTTTTCCGTTGGGAATTTTCCGCGCTTGCGGTTGGGTCTGATCGTGGACAACACCACACAGGTCGTTATTTTGACACAACGACGTTGGGATTGCTGGCTCACGAGGCCCAATTATCGTGGACAGAGTCTGTTGTACTCGTCGTCAAGAGCTCAGCCCCTCCTACCGTACCACTCCTTTTATGTTTCACCACGAAGGCAACATCATCTGTTAGTGGGTAACGGCCCGTTGCTCCCTTTGGCTGAGCCCCATATACCGATACGCCATTCCCTCATCTAGTACTGAAATTGTCTGAAGAAGTCTAGCATTCAAGGAATGGCATAAAAGAATTCATTTGACAGTGGTCGTTTCCACGATTCCGTGCCTCCGACTGGTTATTGTCCAAATTCTTAAAAGATGAAAAAAAATGCATTTTGCTAAACATGTCGTGTACCACTAAATACTTAACTGATTGCTCTTTGAGCTGCTTCTAATAGATTGGGATGAGCCTTCATTAACACTCGGATATGGATGAAGAAGGTAGCCGTAATTTGCAGTCTTACACCCTATTATAATAAAAACACCAAGGCTCTAAAAAGACGCACCCTGTTGACTTTGCTGCGGAACATCCGTGCAGCACATGTACTGCGTTTTTCTGCTGTTCACTTGGCAACTGTAGCCAGAAGGACACTGCTTCGTGTTGGGACTGCAGAACACCACTCTTCCCGTGTCCTCGGACAGAAGAGGCCTCGATTTCGGGTTCGGGCATTTCGAAGAGCCACCTGAACTGAGGCATTGGAGAAAGGAAACCAGCATTGTATCCTCCATAGCCTCTTCAGACCCACCACCCTTAACAATGGAACTAGTATAATATGACATTCTTCACATCGAATATTCAGTTGAATGCACGGCACGTTCGCGAGAAAACGAATTTTCGAACATTATTAAACTATAGAAGTATGTAATTCCTTCCGTGCAGTGTATACACAACAGTGCACAGCAAAATCACCTTTTGTTTGCACGATTTTGGATCGTGCACTTGCCGATACGCACTTCCCGTTCAGGATGGAGAGCGATGCCTCGCATTGGCACAGCCCAAGCACACAGGAAGAGCCTATAATGTGCACGCTTTGCCTAAAATTTGTGCAGACTTGCAAACACAAAAAATCAAACATAGAAAAGTCTGGGTTCAGAAAATTTTAATGAGAAATTTTATTAATCTTAAGAACATTTAGGTTTCAGCAGTTCGACTTAGGAATACTTGAGGAGGAACATGAAATTTTCAACCTCTGCAACTCTAGTAAATACAACAGGTGGCGATAATTCGACCGAGATGACCGGGGTGCTACAGATCACCTTGAGGTCAGCTCATGCTCACGTTTCCCGAAATCTATTGGAGAGCAGCTGAGACCTGCGTCAGTGCTGCTACGGGGCATATCCTTCACCACATGTACATACAAAAGTCAAGGGGACGCGTCTAGCATAAATTGTCTATATACTACCGCTTAATTACCCTTTATGGAGTGGATATTTTCATATTCAAAGCAAGTGATGACAAATTTTTCATAAATTTGATAAGTTCCACAGAGCCCAAAACAACTCCACGCAATCAAAGCCCGTAATAGCCTCCCCCCCAACCTCAGATGAACTCAAGTGAAAGGTCAACTCTGTGTACAGTTACGCATCACCGTCTTCATAGGTATCAAGATGTGGAGCTGAACACGGAGTTAATGGCAATATCATAGGAGCTCATTCGGAAACTCACTTAGGTGCTGAACAAGGTCAGCTCTGAGTAGACTGGCCAGATCACTTCATGTTTACATCACGGTATCAGCGTTAATCTGTGAGATGTCTGAGGTTTATATCTTTGTTATCCTACATATAGTCTCGGGCAAATTACTACACCCCCCTTACTCCCAGAATATCCTAGTTCCCCACCCTCCCCCCTCCCCCAGAGTATCCCATTACCCCAAAATAATGCTTCCATTGTTTGCACTTCTATAAATTCAACACAAATAAAAGCTAGCAGGGAATTTTTTGGATCCTAGAATAAGAGGTGTTGGAAGTAGCAGTCGATGACACCAAAACATCATTTGCAGCGCTGTAGGAATTACCTGTTAAGACTGCTCTGGGAGTCGAATTGTAAGCAGTCACGATCGCCTTGTTCATAACATCAATTGTACGTAATTTTGAAGTAGGCTCTACGTTCAGAGAGAAGTCTAGCGGAATGGAATCGGGAGGGAGGGATTGGTATTCTACATTCCCTAATCGGCAAATCCATCGTTCAGCGAACTCGCGTTCACGCCTACAAAAGCTATTACTGTGCCGAATGCAAAAGCCCTGAGCAGCATAAGAGTGTAAGCAGTGTTTATGGACTAGCTGTAAATGATCTTAAGAAAGTTTCCTCTTGTTGTTATTTTCTGGAGCTATGTACTAGGGTTCAAACAGTGTTAGCAATTTCTAGGGCACCTGCGTTCACAGAGTGGTTGAAAGATGTGCAGCATGCTAAAACCGTATCGGTAGCTCAGATTTTGATAGCAGCTTGCGGCCCGTTAACTGATTAATATATCTTGAACAGTTTTCGGATTGTTCTTTATCAGCTGAGGCGAAGGTGCCAGGAATTTAAAAGACACCACTTCGCAATTCTCGCTGACAAAACCAATGTATAGAGCCTGATACATTTCAAGGTAATTGCATTTTTAATTCTCGGCCACCTTGTAAGTTGTGACTATCATGAGTGATTTGACTAGGACGTGTCTTTAGGTTAGAATCCAGAAAAAGACGCGAAAATACTTGGGCTTAAAGGCAACGTCCTACTTTTGAAACGTTTTTGAAATTCTTGAACCAAGAAGATCTTCAGGAGATGCTGATGACAACTGCATACATGATTCTGGATAAAAATGCGGGGAAAGCAGCTTTTACCCCCTTCATTTGTGGAAAATTCAGGATGCTCACTAAGACATCTTCTATGGGGCCGAAGAGATGATGATATTTGGCGATGGCAGCTTTTTGTGACAGATATCTCAATGTCTCAATTCCTCCACAAAAAAGGGGCTCGAGTGGGCTGAGTTCCACTGTTTCTTTTTTAAAGGAACCATATGTACATGACGTTCTAATCAGCGCCTCCCGAAGATTTCTTTTGTTTGTAAAGGGTGTGGCTGAACGGTGGCCGCCACGGCCACCAATGGGTTCAAAAGCGCGAGATTCACAAAAATTGAAGGATAAAGTGTCACGAGTTGCTTACAGTGGAGTCCCATAGAGCTCTGAATGGGAATCAACAGTAGCATATGAAAACTCACGATCAGGACATTGTTGAGTAACAACGCAAGCCTTGCCCAATTCAACCTTGTTGTGGCAGGCTCCACCGTGCTTCACTTGCTCCGGGCCACATTCTGGAAGAGGATAGGTCAAATATGCCTTGGGGGAATCCTTATAGATCCAGCTGCTGATGCAGAAATCTGTTGGAATTGACAATAAATAAGAGGACGCTTGCGGGATCTTTGGTAGAAATCCACAGAATAGATCGTAAGGGTAACAAGGTTTCCACGCTTGTCTTACATGTGCCCGTTTTCCCTCTTCCTCCAAAATTTTCTTCCAGTAGCTCATAAACGACCACTCGAAGAACTCACTTATTTCCCCTTGACAGAATCCACCAATGGGAGTTGTCAGCGCTGGACATTCGCAGACTCCCAGATGACACATCGACCCGCCAGTACACTGCTCGGATTTCTGACACGCCGCTCCTGGTGGCGCTCTGCTGAAGCACATGCCGTCCACATTCACCTCCTCGTCGGAGCAGCTCACTATACTATGCTTTTAGAGCTGGGTTACTGTAATGAACCTGAGCACACGAACTTACCTTGTCTCGCGGTGCAACAGATGTGATGTCCTGCGACGGATCGCCGGCAAGCGAAACCAAAGGGGCACTTTGACTGACCTACCACACACTTTTCAGGCTCTCCGGATAACCCAACAAATGCGACCGAGTCGGCAGGACACCCTGGGAACAAATTGGAAGGATACAAAATATCATCTGATCAGGTACTCTTCACCCAAACCAAATAATTACCTCCACTGACACCGCAGCACTGAAACTGACGATTAAGACTCGAGAATTGGCAGAAATACCCAGGAGGACACGTCGACGAGCCCGCTGTGCAGACCTGCACCGTGCCTCGATCTCTGAAGGCGACCTGTGCGTTTGGACAGCCATCGTCTGAAGTGGAAGAGGGGTTGTGGATGATAGGTTACGTGAACTGGATTATACACTCACTAACTCGTACAGGAGGCGGAGCAGGGTTAGATCCACAACATTGGTACCTGCAATGCAATGATAAGTTCTTGGGAAGCTGCTGTACATAAGGAATAAGTGAAACGTACTTCTGATTAGACAGGGACCATTGACAAGTGAATCCATCAGGGCACGGGGCATTGGGAGGGTTGAACGGGTCGCACGGGGCCACCTCGCCTTCCTTCGTGAACACGTAGTTTCCCGGTGGGCAGCCGTCTGGGAGAGAAAATAGGTATAATACTGTGAGCACTGTATGGACATCCACTACAGGAGCTTATTGCTCAAATCATGCACATGTTGAGAAAGTTCTCATATCCTGGGTGGTGCTCCAGAAATCGTCACTCGGGAGTGCCTTGGCTTTGGTTTAATTACCCAAGTTTATTGAATTTGTCTGCTAATATTCTATCATTTCTATAAATTTCTATTTCTGTATTTCGACGACGGTCAAGGTTCCCAAGAACCAGCGAACTTCTTTTACCTCTATATTCATGTGTTTTAGGTTTAGCGACGGACTTGCTCTCCTCAAAGATCAGTGGCCAGTGAAGGGTAACTTCCGTACTAGGAAATACAATGGAAGGGAGGTTGAGCCTTTGCTTCTTATTTCTCTTTCTTTCATTCTTACACTTTACACCCTGGATTTATTAACTAGATATTAGCTTGCAAGGTAGTCAACAAGTGAGATTTACCCTACCCTCCTTCCTATCTCCCACAAGGAGATATTTAGAAGTAGTTGTGAGAGGAAAGACCATAAGATCGGACGATGATGCTTTGAGTGAATGCTGCGAGGTGGTGCTGTGAGGTGGTCTTTTTGGACTATCACCGCGTGGATCTGGGGGCATCATTGAGATTACCCAAGGTAAACATGCTAATACTGCTCAAAGTTACCCGACGTTCACACAAACTTCAACCCGTTTGTCGTTTCCCCCAGGCACTACTACCATCACCTAAGTTTGAATCCATCATTGAGATTATCCAAGGTAAACGTGCTGCAAATTTACCCATCGTTTTCAAGGACGTCAACACGTTTACCTCTGGCTTTCTGAATGATGCATCCAGATCCTGGATATGCAACAGGTAAATGGGATAGAGAGGCTCAGATCGGGCAGTGATAGGCTCGGATCCGACGTCTATGAGATCAACGGCCGCATGCACCATTGAGAATATCCAGAGTAAATGTGTTAACTCCACAGAATCTTAACTGCCTTTAGAACGGGTGTCAACATGTTTACCCTGAGTAATCTCAATGATGTGTGCGGGCTCAGCACCCACATAGGTCGAGGGACGATGCAGGTTCAGTGAATGTGTAAAGCATTCGCCTTCCTTTCTTATTTTTGTTCATCGTACTTACCTGTAATAGCAGGCGGAGCGGAAGATCCCGTTCGGCAGCAGAATCCTTCGACGTTGGAAGTGAGCGACCTGTAAGGAATGCTTTACAGAACTTCGTCTGGAAGCTCAGGATGACGCTGCAAACCTGCACGAGAAGCCATTCGGGCATCCAACGAACGATCCCATCGTGCAAGCCCTCGGTAGTTGCGAATGCTCGTCGATCACGAACTCTGCCTCGTCAGGACAGACAGCTGCAATGAGTCTTCCTCAGGACTTGCTTAGTGCTCTCAAACAAGCTGCTCTCACCACTGCTCGTGCAACAGAATCCTTGCGCAGCATTCGCGAGGTAGCTCTGGCATGTATAGCCGTCCGGGCACTGCTCTGCCCTTCCCATGGTGCAACGGGTGGGCAGCGACGTGTGCGAGTCCCTGTGTAGGAATTTCCCGACGGGGCAAGTTTCTGCAAGTGTCGTTTTAGTTGGTTGTGGATGACGTATGGATGAAGGGCTCACTTCCTGAAACACTCGCGCAGCAGAAGTACTTGTTCCTCTGCATGTTGAAACGGCACAAGTAGTTCGGCGGGCAGGAAGCGTCGATGTTGACGACGCATTCGCGCGGCGACATGTCGGACGTGCTGATGAACGCCTTTTCGTTCTCTGGACACACACCTAGAAGAATATTCGCATGGGATATCGGAAACTCTTGGCGCATTAGGCGAAGAGAAATGAATTTAGGATACTTAGAAGAGAGGCAGTGAGTCAAAAGAATGAGAGCTTAAGTTATAAGCACACTTTTAACGGAACTCAGGTAAATGCCTACCATAATCGGACGCTCCACAGCACACGTGACCGTTAATTAGGGCGTTGAACGTGCAAGTATAGCCGTTCGGACAACTGTTACTGAGGGCATCGTTGCACTGAATCGGCATCTGCGAATTGGGATCAACGTAAGCCACATTTCCAGCCGGACAAGCTGCAACACAGGAGTTACGGAAAGGAATCGGAAAAGGAAACTTGTGTCCTTTGAATTTGTAACTTGGATCAAAACCCTGCCTGACATCGTATTCTGATAAGGTGACCGAGACTCTGACCGAAGTTTTTTTCTTACTTGAGCGTTTTGATAATGCGAAGTTTTAAGTAGTTAATTTAATTATTATATCCACTGGAACTTGTCTATCCGAGTTTTTAGGCATTTTTCTTTTCTTCTTTGCGATTTTTCAATAAATATATTTTCCATTAGTTCATTTCACTTCATTTCATTGATTTTTCGAGTTCTTGATCTACTATTTGTACATCTCAAGATGTCACTCCAGGCTGCCCTCACTGCAGCTTTGGCGGAATGTTGAAAGAAACACTGATGGAAAATTTCCACTAAGCGTTTTCGGAACAAACGAAAATCCTCACAGCTACTGTAGCAGAAGCTTCGGCACTGTTGTACAGTCAGGAAGTTGTTGTAGTTGCCGTCGCAGCCTCCGAACTGGAACGACGTGCACTGACCAGTCACAATATTGAAGTAGTACCTCGACACGAAGTTGGCACCACACTGGGTGCCCTGCTGAGGAGGTAGACCGCACATGTATGCTGGAAACAAAGCATCTTTGAACGTTATTTTCCTTCCTCCCATTTAGCTACTAATCCAAAACACTTTTTGAAAAAAAACCGTCATTAATGGTCAAAAAGTGGTTTTAATGACGTTTTTTTTCAATTTTTTTCGACCACTAATAAGAGTTTTTCTCAAAAACGAAGACAGTTTCCCAAAAACGAAGGATATCATTTTGGAGGAGAATTGGTCCTCCCTCCCTCCCTAGGCAGACTTCTTGGAGTCGACAGCTCATCAAAACTCTCCTTAGAGCTAGCGAAATTTCCTGTGGAATTTTCCTGGCTGAGATGAAAACGCGCTCCAATGATAATTCCCTGTTCCTGACAGGTCCGCTAACAGTTTCGACCTAGTTCTCACAGGTTCCAACATTTCCGTGTTTTGATTAGTTTTTCGGAGGTTTCAGCTCATATTTGAGATAAACTGGACTAAATCTCCACAAATTGTATGCGTTTATGAAATATCATTCTTAAACTTCATTGAAGGCTATTTGTATGATTTTTTCAATATTTTCCGAAAGAGCCCCAATGTGTGGGTACTTAGTAGCCTATTTCTGAATCTGCCTGAAATTAGTAGTCTCCAGCCAGTGGTGACCATCTCGTGCTGTGCCCAGTATCAGACTGTACAGCCGCTCTCCACTCACCTCTTGTGGGGCAGCACCGAGTGATGGAACTCGTGCCGACTACCACAGGGACGCACTCGTGAGAACTGGGACAGTTCTCTTGTGTCGAGCAGGTCGCGGTCATTCCAGCATGGTCGCGTAGAGCAGTTCCACCGTGAGGACATCCTTATAAATTGGATAGTTAGAACTTAGAAGTAAAAAAGAGGTGATCATTCCGTGGAAACCACTAGGAGTAAGGTTCATCGTACCTCCGACGCTGCAGTACTGTTCACACTGGTCCCGATTCGCGAAGTTGTTCGAGTTACCATCGCAGCCGTTGTACTGGAAACTCTCACAGTTTTGCGTATGCGCGTTGTAGTGGAATCTGAATGTTGATCCAGACCCGCACTGCACTCCGGAATCAGCATTCAAGGAACATGTGAAAGCTAAAGTTGGAGAATTACTTGTTATCCTGGAAATGCTGCGAAAAACAAGTGACCTTTCGTAGGGCAGCATCCCCACTGCTCGCCGTCGTAGTAGCACTCGTAGTTCGAGGGACAACCAATGCCGCTGGTGCAGGTGATGAAGTCGCCGAACTGATTCCTGAACGCTTGGCCTTGTACGCATTTCGGCTCGGCTGAAACAGGGGTTTTGAAGGTCCATAATTAATGAACATAAAAATGTTTGCAGTTGACGTTATGGATAATGTTCAAATCGTGGAGAAATCGGAGAGGCAACAAAAATTTCCCCATAATCTACCAAGGATCCAATGTGAGGTTTGCCTCTTTCACTGCCATAAAACTCACGAATAGCATTTTTACAGAAGCTCTGACAATCCAGCACTGTCTCGAAGTTGTTGTCGTTGCCCTGACATCCTGAATCAGGTTCACATTAGCAGCAATTGATCGGCATGACGGGAACGTCACCTGTGTACTCAAACATCTGACACTGCCTTGCCTTGGCGTTGTACCAGTACCTCTTAACGCTTTCCGTGCAGTCACCGACTCTCAGCGGCTGAGCGCAGATCGTTTCTGAAAGTGAAGGCTGTGAACTATGGTTAAGCACATAAAAATAACGAGGATCCCACGTTTTCTCGGACAGCAAACGCCTTGGTCGACCCGGCACTCGTAGGACGAGGGACACTGTCCGTTGGTTTGGCATCGCTGCGCCTCCTCGCCCACCCGCAGCGGTACTCCTCGCTCGCATTGCACTGAAAAGCGGCTTTGTTCTCCTTAATCCTTGAAAATCCTTGAAAACTCATTGGAATCAACTCGGATTAAGGCTTTTTTTTTTGAAATGCCAGCTAATAGAAACATTGGGAATTTGCGTGCAACTAGATTGGTTCACCTCTCAGGTCCACTATTTTCACTTTTTTACGGTAAGAAAACGCCAGATAACAACGGCTTGCCCGCCGCGCCGCGTGGGTGGTGCGGTGCGGCAGGCCATCGGGGCGGCATTCTGTGATACAACACTAATTGACCTAGGTCCGCTTTTATCAACGTACCAAGTCAGGTTGTGAGCTGCCCGCCCTTCTAAGGTGTATGAATTTTAAAGCAAAAAAAGGGTATACTATGCTAGAGCGTGTCGTCATAGTCAGCTATAATAGTATGTGGTAAAGTTAGCAAGGCATGTCACATTTAGTTCGGGATGCTTTTCCACTCTAGGTGCATGGGAAGCTCAGAACCTTCCCAAGTTCATGAATACGGGCACAGGACTGTGGCTGAAGGAGGATATTTTAACAGAAAGTGTTATATTTGGTGATGCAATACACATAAATAATGTATGTATATAATGACGAATTTATATAATGCAACAAAGTATATGATAATATAAAACTTTTTCTTCTAAAACACCTTTTTCAATGTACCCTTTCTTGAGTGTCGTGATATTGACTCGCCCTTTCATGGTTTTCAATTATTAAAGGGCAGCTGAATTAATCATTTAGTTTGTTTACTTATTTCATTAGTAAACCATCAACCATCATTTTTTCAGTCATCTCATCCAACAAATAAACAAAAAACTCACATCTAGAGCAGTACAGTTCGCATTCGTGCCTGGACAAGAAATTGTTGTAATTGCCGCCTGCTCCTCGGTATACAAAGTCCTGACACCGTCCTGTTGCAGTGTCGTAATAGAACCTTAACGGCATTTTTCGGGCAATAAGTTTACGCTTTCAATTTTTATACTTTATTCCTAACGTTTCTGCCTTAAACAGAAGTGTCTACGCTAGAAAATTGTGCTATTCAACGAAAAAATGGTAAAAGTGTTGACCTGTACTCAAATGCATTGCACAAAACACTCAAGGATTCAGATAACATGAAGGAGAACAGAGAATGGATCACCGTACCTGATTGTTTCCCTTCCAGTGCTCACTAGAAAGCCGGCATGATAGACGTTTGAACGAGGGGTGAGATCGAAAGGTCGACCACCACGAGCGGAACAGACTGATGCTGAAGCAACATTCTCCCCTTTTAGTGCATGATTCAAAGCAGAATTCACTGAGTGGAGAGTACGCACTTGGAGTGAGACAGCAGAGATGCTGGCTGCCAATCGACGAGCACTGGAAATCGCTGCCGCAACTGGCAGAAGACGAGCACGAAGTCACTGGTCGCTCCACGTTCGCAGACGGCTCGCCAGAGTACTGGGGAGAGCCTCGCTGGCAGGCTGAAACGTTTTTAGAGCAGAACATGGCAGAGGAGGGGTGGAAGAGGTGGACGTACTGTCTCGGCAGTAAGACTCGCAGTGCTGGATAGTCCTGAAGTTGTTCGCCGAGTGGTACTTAGCATCCGAGGCAGTGGGGTCCCACATGAACTGTTGACATGTGCCTAGAAAAATAGCATTAATATACTGTATTTGTTTTTCAGCAAGGGGTAGGCGAGTAGCATGGATATGTGCAAAGATATACAGTAGGGATTTGTTCCGACTCGAACGCACCCTATTAAGCAGAGAAAAATCCATATAATCCCCCCATATAAGTCCTGGTAACGCCGCAAATTTTTCTAGAGCGCAGACGGGAGAGGGGGAGAGGGTGCCGGCACTCGTTTGCATTCTTTGGGCTCTTCTTGGGCTCTGCTCATAAAGAGTGTTTGCGGATGATGCGAAACTGACTAGACAGTGGCCGATGTTTTATCAGAATAGCACATATAGTCAACTCCAAATGTCCGTAGACAAGAGTTGGGGCCGCGGCGCGGGTCTCTCGCTGTCTGCTGCACGGATTCAGCGTGGCATGCAGGGCAGAGACGCGGAGGACAACCGCGCCGCGGACCCAACTCTTGTCTACGGACATTTGGAGTTGACTATATGTAGTTGTAGTGGAAGTCGCGATTGTACTCGTCTTTCTGTGGTCCCGCAGGTTGCGATCATCTCGATAAAGGATTGACAATCTCGACGAAGGATTGATTCGTAACAAAAAATACGTGACGACGAGAGTAAACTCTATCTTCGACGAGAGTAACTCTAGCTTACCCCTTCTGCAGGCGTTTCCCCAGTTTTCGTCAACTACGCTAGTATTGTGAGTAGGAGCAAAACAAGAGACATTGTGGCCTTAGGTCACGCTTCCCAGGGAAGAGTGCGCCTTCAGTCTACTCGCTTGTATTAGGGTGTAAAACTATGGATGCGCGCCGTTTTCTACCGCCTTTATGGACTCGTTACTGAGCACTTATTCTGGCGTATCCAATACCATGTCAAAGACCGCTTCAAGTGGCATATTCTCATATATGGTTCGTTGAGCAATCTCCAATTTTCCATTTTTGAAGAAATTCAGAATATGACGGAGCAAATTTATGAATCTTCCATTTGTGAGTTATGCGGCCTTAAACAGAGAAAGACAACAGCAGAATTGCAGAAGACTCCATGCTGGACATCCAGAAAATATTTGCTTAGCTATTAGGAGAAACTGGTGCGAAAACCTGCAGATCAAAGATTCCAGGGACTTGGGTAACTGAACCGAAATTTCGAATGAGTGTGGAGTGTTTTACAAGGACATCGCTTCAAACCTTAGAGCTGTCTTACCAGTGACAGAGTTGTACCACCAGCGAGGCTCCGTCGGGTTAGGACCTGTAGCTTGTGGCTGGATGCAGGCGAGAGCTGTAACTATTTTGTTTCACACTCGTAGAAACCAATTTTGTTAGGAAAAGCTTCATATTATTTTGTTACCAGAGAATTTCTATTCTTTTTACTCCAAGATTTCCTGGAAAATTCCTAGAGGAGTTTTGCCATGGTTCAAAATGAGAAATCACCCAAGAAAAAAACTCTTCGAAGAGTAGTCAAGAAATCTGAGCTACAACAGTGTGAAAAGTGGCGGACCTCTACTGGGACAGCAGACTCCATCTGCTGAGGGAGCATACGAGGACAGCGGAAATTTCGTTGCCAGATTCACCTAAAAAGTGAAAAATAGTGCATTTTCCGGGAAAGCTTCCATTGGAATACTGCCTTACATGAGGGCTCGTATGAATGCAGTCGTATATGTCACCGATGAACTCGCCCTCAGACGGCCAAATGCACGCTGCTCCTCCATGGAGACCGACTACAGGTTCCACTGTGGCCGAGGAGCCAACAGTGCAGCCAACTGGCAGCGATCCAGCCGCGGGATTTGGATCGTTGAGAGCTGAAATGGCTTGGCTGAGAGGTACAAAACCATGACCTGTTATGCCCTAAACTTCAACTGCACCTATTTTGAATCCCGCTCCTTCTGGCAAAGGACAGACGAAGTACAAGGGCACGGTCGCTCCGGTGCTGTGGTCCTTGAGTGACACGCATACCCAACCATCACGTGTTTCCCTCGCGACATGGGTTTCTTCTGCAAGGGTGGCTTGGCGGGTCTCACCCATTCGTGGAGAAATTCTGACACACCTGGACATCGACATGTGCCGATGCTGCTGTCCATCCTGCACTTCGCTCCTGGCCATACCGCTTCGCATTGCACGTCGTAAGTACATCCGGGTTGGTTTGGATTCACTTCTAAATAAGGGTTGCTTTGCTTGCTCTGAACGTGTTTTCCTGGCTTGAGTGGACGCCAGAAATCTAAAAAGCACCAAAAACAGAACTCACTCTCGTAGCAGTAGTACTCCCTCATGATGTAGGTACTGAGGCATGTACACACTCCTCCTGAGCAATACATGCCCTGAAAAGGGGAGGAATAACAACGAGGTAGATCTCGTCTACCAATCAAATCTATGCTGCTTCTAAATCAAACATGGGAAATGGGTAAATTCCGCTAGATGCGTGCGTTAGTCGTACGTCAGACGACGCACGCACTCATTTGTTTAGAATCCTCCATGAAGACCGACCAGACTATGCACAAAGAGAGAGAATATGCCGCGATCGACGCAAATAGCCGTGGCGTCACAAATGCTTGCGTTTCATCTGCGTCATCGCTGCGTCAGAGGAGTGTCTGGCATGATACGCGCTACAATCGCACGCATCTAGTGTGAACAGCCCTAACTTTTGTGTTGGGGGCTTGATGAGGCGAAATGAGGAGCGTCGAGTTTCTGCCATTGGCCCGTTCTGAGAATAGTCCAACCATAGAAGCATGACCCGCCCAATTTTTGCCTCATAATGACCCACATCCCCAACTTTTTCTTAGAACCAAGCTCAATGCGGGGAAAATATTTAATTTGTGAAGTTACTGCTCTTACACACGTAAAAGGTCGTAAAATATCTAAATAGACAAAGTAAAACGTTACTAGTGAAAAATTCAACGTAAAGCTTATATGTTCCCTGATTTTTGAACCTGGGCATCTTGATATTATGCTTTAAATGCTTCTGCTGTCACCAGGTTGTTAGGTGGTACTCGTTTATTGAATGCCTGACGTTTCGACCTGAACGTCTTCTTCGGAGGCCTGGAAGTGGTGTAAAGTTCAATTTTGCGTTCTTGACCACCAAATGTTTTCTCCCTCTATGGCTAGTGCGACATCGTTCTGGACCAACCAAGTGAAACTACTTGTAGACATTGGACAACCGACCTTCGAGTCCACCGCTCTTTGCGGATGTCCGCACCGATCACACACGCACACTACGGACAAGTGAGTGTGACCCTGTACCCTAGATGGAAGACGGGCTCGGGTATCGTAGCAATCTACAGCTCACATAGCGATACGAAGGGTAAAAAGTCATTAGTAATGGAAAGGCACTCATTCCGGTTATTCATACTTGGATTTCTGGCAGAAATCCAAAATGCCTCTAATGCCTTTCGCGCGGTAGTGTCCGTTTCATGGGTTAGTATCTTGCACTTCACGTCAAAGTCACTGCCGTTGTGCTCTTCGTGTCTATGTTTCCCAAGCGCAGATACTAAGCTTCCTCTTCGTTTACTTGCTAGATGTTCTTTAACGCGTATGCTGAGCAATCGGCCAGTTTCCCCTATATACAGAGCTCCACAATTCAAGCAAGTTATTTGATAAATAACGCCTGCTTTCGCACAATCTCCATTCTTGCCATGCGGACATACGATGCAACCGTTTGACATGCATTCTTTATCGTAAAGTCTGTTTCTGACCAACTGTTTTTTGATGTTATCGTTAGGTATGTTAACTAAGGTAACATCATTTTGCAGTTGGGCTCGCTTGAGGCATCGTCGAATGTCTGCGGACATTTCGTCGGAAATGAAAGGTAAGCAGAGTGTCAGCTTATTCCTTTTTTATTTTTATTTAATGAACTGACACTCTGCTTACCTTTCATTTCCGACGAAATGTCCGCAGACATTCGACGATGCCTCAAGCGAGCCCAACTGCAAAATGATGTTACCTTAGTTAACATACCTAACGATAACATCAAAAAACAGTTGGTCAGAAACAGACTTTACGATAAAGAATGCATATCAAACGGTTGCATCGTATGTCCGCATGGCAAGAATGGAGATTGTGCGAAAGCAGGCGTTGTTTATCAAATAACTTGCTTGAATTGTGGAGCTCTGTATATAGGGGAAACTGGCCGATTGCTCAGCATACGCGTTAAAGAACATCTAGCAAGTAAACGAAGAGGAAGCTTAGTATCTGCGCTTGGGAAACATAGACACGAAGAGCACAACGGCAGTGACTTTGACGTGAAGTGCAAGATACTAACCCATGAAACGGACACTACCGCGCGAAAGGCATTAGAGGCATTTTGGATTTCTGCCAGAAATCCAAGTATGAATAACCGGAATGAGTGCCTTTCCATTACTAATGACTTTTTACCCTTCGTATCGCTATGTGAGCTGTAGATTGCTACGATACCCGAGCCCGTCTTCCATCTAGGGTACAGGGTCACACTCACTTGTCCGTAGTGTGCGTGTGTGATCGGTGCGGACATCCGCAAAGAGCGGTGGACTCGAAGGTCGGTTGTCCAATGTCTACAAGTAGTTTCACTTGGTTGGTCCAGAACGATGTCGCACTAGCCATAGAGGGAGAAAACATTTGGTGGTCAAGAACGCAAAATTGAACTTTACACCACTTCCAGGCCTCCGAAGAAGACGTTCAGGTCGAAACGTCAGGCATTCAATAAACGAGTACCACCTAACAACCTGGTGACAGCAGAAGCATTTAAAGCATAATATCAACGTAAAGCATACTGCCAGGAGATCAGTGCAATAGGAAATCTTCCTAGAAAATTCCAGAAGCTTTTTCTAAGCTGGTGGCTTCAAAGGACCAAGGAATTTCCTACTTCAGCAAAATATGTATGCTTCCCAGATGTTCAAACTGAACATCTGTGAAGGCGATGGAACTTTTTCCGTCATCAGCAGATGGATTTTGACATTAGGTTGTCCCAAAATAAATGGCCGCATCCTACAGTGCGCGTCGATGGCGGTGACCCATCCACGTCCTCGACAAGGACGCCGCGCAACCGCGTCGCACGCGCTGGAAACGTTGTTGTCAGCCGTCGGAGTGCTATTTCTAGGCGCTTTTCTTCCCAATTTGGTGATCTTTTCACTTTTTCATGTTTCATAACGAAAAGTAGCATAGTGGCGGCAAATGACATCGATTCGGGCGCGCGTGGCACGGTTGCGCGGCGTGCTTGTCAAGGCCGTGAATGAATAACCGCCATCGACGCTCACTGTAGTGATGAATTTTTGGATGTTCATAAACCCATTATTTTAGAAGCTAGATAGACAATCTTCAAACGATTATTAAGAGGAAGCCCTGCTCTATCTGTGGTTTGAAAAGAGTTTCTCAATCACCCTTTTTTATGGTTTCTGCGGACGACATTGTGCGGCGAGGCAAGACATTTCGTTGACTCCATTAGTTCAAGCTTAGTTCTTTCTATAAGTTTTACTGTTCCGCAAAAAATTGCTGGAAATTCTGATCATAATAGTTTTTGTTTCAAAGAAAAAGCTCAAGTTCGAGCTGAGTTACGCACTCTGAAATGCGCATCTCCAAATCGGCCATTATTTTCGGGACAACCTGATAGATTATAAATTAAAAAATGCAGAATTCAATTCTGCGACTGTTCATTCTTCAAACGCATCGGCAGTGGAAGTCTAGGCATGTTCAGAGCAGAAATTGACACTCACTCCAAGGCAGTCAGTGTTGTACTGGCAGACGTCGCCAACCCGGCCGCTTCCTAAAAAGAACTGTCATCGCCAAATCTTTGTTCCTTACCCAGTAAACAACTCTAGGCTGTAAAAGTGTCCAGACTGGGATCAAAGCTAAAAAACATTAGGTACTGATGAAGAACCTGAGACAGACAGTCCCTGCATCAGTGGTTCCGCTGTCGGATCGACGCAGCCGCTGCCATCCTCGTAGAGCGAGCCCAGCGTGCATTCGCGCAGCAGCATCACGGAGCCATCGCACTCCAGAAATGAGCTGGCTGCCCGACGAATCAAGCTGGAAACGCAATTTGTACGATTTGTACGTGACGACCCACCCTTCCGCGAGCCGACTCACTTGCTACTGGGGTCGCAGAACAGCACGGGATGGGTGCCACGCGCTTGGCAAACGTCGCCAGCTTTGAAGAAGAAGCGACACTCATCGCATGGCTGATCGATGCACTCTGAATAAGCGGCGACCTGCCCGAGAAGGATGAGTGCGCACGTCACGCGCGCGTAGAGTCGCATCCGTGTGCGATAGGAAGGAATGGCTAAAAGAACTGCCATTACGTAGCGAAACCCGGTCAGCTTTATGTTATACCAGGCAATTTGTACTAGATGCGTGCGTCAGTCGCGCGTTGGACGCACGCATCTATTTGCGGCGACTTCTACATGGAGGCAGATCAGCGCTGCATGCACATACTGTATGAGAATACCGTATGCCGCTATGGATAGCCGTTGAGTTGCAAACGAATGCGTGTGGCTTGCGTTTGAGCTACGCCAAATTTGCGACTGCGCTCATCCTTCATCAGGTAAACGCTCGTTTCTCAAATGCACGCATCTGGTATAATTTGCCCTTATCACAGCAAGTGGGTACCAGAAGTCGATGTGACAAGCAGAAGGGATGAAATTTCCTCGCATAGAACTTCGACAGCACATGAAGATTGAGCTCAATTAACCTCAAACCAATTCGGAATATCTGCGGATTTGCAAAGGGAGCTGATTTTAGTCCTGACTTTGGTTGTCTTTGTGACTAGCGCATATTATTCACTAGATATGTACATAACACACATGCACACATACACACGTACACACATATACACACATACACACATACACGCATACACACATGCTGAGCGAATTAATATTGAGTATGACAGCAAACTATGTGTGGAAGGACACAAGTCTTGGATGTTCAGTTTACCACCATCGCTGATCACCTGCATCAGTTGGGAAAGGTATAAAAGTTATCACAGTGTGCGATGATGATTTGACGAGACGCGGTCTCCAGCGAAGCGCCGAGGTGGCTACTGAATTGCCCTCGTACAGACGCATTAGGAACTGGATGAAGTGCTGCGTCTTCATAATTTATGGGAGGTGATGTCTGTATGTCAACATCAAGCGGAGTCCACCTTGGTTGACAAGGATGAGCAGCGTGAGTCGCAGCCAAAGGCAGGTCTTTGCCCTCTGGAGGTTATGATGAGTGCTTTGTGTGACTGCAAAGGCATCGTACACTGCGAGATACTGCCACGCTACACTGCCCTCACGGTGGACCTGCACTGTCAGCGCCTGATAGAATGACCATACACTGCGAGATACTGCCACGCTACACTGCCCTCACGGTGGACCTGCACTGTCAGCGCCTGATAGAATGACCAAAGTCGCAGAAAATGGTCCGAATTACGGCACGATCCGTGTCCTGCGCGACACTGCTCGTCCACATACTTTAAGATTGACCCGCCACAAGCTACTCGACTCTGGATGGGAAGCGCTAACTTCATCACCGTAAAGGCCTGATCTTGCACCAAGAAATTACCAACTTCCCTTGACTCTCTCTTTCTCTCTCTCTCTCTCTCTCTCTCTCTCTCTCTAACGCCTTGCAAGGGAAAGCCTGTGATGATGAAGATGACTCGGATCGTTGGCTGAGCAAATTTTTTGAGCCAATGCCAGTACAGCTCTGTGCCGAAGGCATTGAAACGCTTCGCAAAAACTGGCAAAGAGTGATAGTGCGTAATGGTGATTTATTCAGTTCTTGAAGTATATTCCGACTTTGAAAGAGTTAATAAAATATGATGTTCCAAAAACCGCGAGAACTTTCCCTCCAACCTACATATATGTTTTTGGCACAGAAAACAAAGCATTTCCTGAACTGCTTGCGATTTTGGCTTTTATGTCCATGTGGTCTTTTTTGTAAAGACTTAAAAAGATATACATAACCTATCTGAAAGGAAACTATGCATTTGCATAGGCGGAATGCACCTCCACAGTACTTAGAACTATACAAAAAATCGTAATCCCAGCACTGCACTAACACGACCTCGCTGAGGCTCTATTAATCAAGGTAAACAGGGGCCGCATGCAAAATTGAGATTACCTAGGGTACACATGTCAGCCCCACACAAGTTTATCCATCGTTACCACGAGTGTCAATGCGTCAACCCTCGGTGATTGCAATGATGCATCCAAGCAGATGTGCCCTCCTCTACCTCTGTTTATTTACCTCCACTTGTCTAACTTTCTGCGAATAATGTAGAGTAGGTACGAGAAGATGAGGTCCATGATTAAATATCGTGATCTTTGATCCCAATGGAAACGACTTATGTCAGTTTGTTCTAAATGGACCCTTCAAATCCTGTCACAAAATTATATAATATCAAAGGGGAGCAAGAGTGAAAAGGAACCCTGATTTGAATGTGATCTAATATATTCTGTTATTCGGTTACTAGAAAAGTGCTTCTCTCTGTACTTGCTAATCAGTCATCAATTAGTCAAAACAAGATTAATTTCAGATGTCTTATGGCTTCGCAAGGAGTGCATGTCCACACTATATATCTGGGACTGGATGAATAGTTAAGATTGCCAAAGGTAAGCGTTTTCCTACCTGTGTTGATGCCTACTAAATTTGGGAGTGTTAACACGTTTACCCTGGGTAATTTCAATAATGTATGCTCCATAATCATAAAAATCATAATCCAAACGCTCCATTGCAAGGCTTGAAGCTATTCAAAATAGTTTTACTAGAAAACTGTGGACAAGGCTGCATTGGTATGACTATGTATGCCAACATTCCTCCGGTTTCTGCTCGCAACTCCATATTTAAAATTCCTTGCCTTGCTACTCGTAGGAAAAATATGTGTGACCTTGTAATGGTCTACAAACTCATCTGTGGTAAAGTGAACCTCTCTATAGACAAGTTCTATGCTATATCCTCTTCTTGTACCAGAGGTGGTCCATTCAAAATTACGTTCCCTTCTGCAAGGAGTTCCTTGCAATCGTGTTTTTTTTTCACCCAAAGGGCTGGGTCTGATTTTTTAAGAGATATACAGTGGCGGCCACATATTTAGCACGCCCACGATTTTGGCAGACAGAATTTTTTTGCATTTCTCAGCCTTATGATGAGCAATCGAAACCAAGTTCGAGTATGTGTTGAGGCACTATGGGGGCTTCCTTCATATTGCTTACCACGGACATAGAGTCGGTTCAAACTGGATTAGAAAAATAAAAGTTCAATTTCGTCAGTTTTCCTGAATTCTGTGTAAAATTCGTGTATCTCGCTATGGAAGGAAAAGAAGTGGTGATCCAGATTGAGCATGTTTCTTGTCAACATTCCCCTATGAACGCTTTTACTAGACTCTACACACCGGCTGGAGCCAGAGACGGAAACAAGACCGTCAATTTCGTCAAAAATTCCATTTTTATGAATCTTGCTAATAAAGCAAGCCCCGGAATCTTCCTTTTAGTATCTGATTGTATCTTAGCAACACAAATCGGGAAAAAATCCGCGGCTGGAAATACATGGTTTATCCCTGGAATCACTGCGAATCCTTTTTTCACCATTTTTTTACTCCAGTTGACAATTTCCGATCTCCCCTTAACTGAGAAACTGCTTATTGAAACTACTATAGCAAAACACGCAATTATATCGAGTATAAAATCACATTTCACCCAGATCCAATAAAGTCATCTAGGAGAGAAACTGAAACATTTCCAAAAGCACTGCATTTTGAGCTCTAAATGCGTGCAATCCCATCCAGAAGCATTTCCAGGAGCAACAAAGTTGAGGCGGTAAGGGGAACACTATGCCTGATCGTAACCTCGAATATTGTCCTGATAGCTCATTCCAATCTTGAGATACAGATTTTATATTTTCATCAGTTGATCGCCCAAAATTGGCAGCGTGCTAAATATGTGGCCGCCACTGTACCTTGCCATACTCCCTAACCCAATTTAAAAGACTGGTAGACAAGCTCCTCAAAGAATTGGCTTGTTAATTCATCGCTCCTGAATTTTCATAACTATTGTCGTTTTTCTACCTCTATTTGTCTATTACGGATTTGATTTGATTGTTTGCGTTGTGTTAGTATTTTACATCCTTTCGTTATGATTTGTTCACTTAGCGTGGAATTTCCACAAGCAAATAAATGAAAATGCTTTCCTTACAGTCGTGTTCCAGTGTTTTATCTGGGATACTGGTTAAAATTGCGCATGAAATGGAGTGGATTACAGCTGGCATCCTTCAAGAACGATGCATCCTTGACTGTTATTAGCGGTTTTTGTTAAAAACATTGGAGGTTGCCAAAACTCTCATACTTTTTCCAGTGCCAGGCTGCTTGTCCATTTCATTAGGTGAGCCGTTCTTCCTCTTTTTTTTTTGTTTTATATCACCTTTGAAAAATCACTGTCTTCCTTTTCGGGTTGCTGAATTTTGTGCTGTAAAAAGTGATAAAGTGGGTAGCGTGCAATATTCACGAGACCGAACAAAATTCGATCACTTTAAGTAATTTAACTGTTCGCCTAGTATTTGAATGAGAAATCGAAAAATTGAAAGAAAGAAAGTCGTACAACTTCTCTTTATGGTTGATGGAGAGTTAGCTCTTCATCTTCCAAGCACTTCAATTCTCGACTCATTCGAATTTTCAAATTCAAATATGCAATAGCGGTCAATAAAATATTATGGAAGGCACTGCTGAAGTGGAAAGCTAATGATTCAT
The DNA here is from genome assembly GCA_000688135.1 of Ancylostoma ceylanicum. NCBI lineage: Eukaryota > Metazoa > Nematoda > Chromadorea > Rhabditida > Ancylostomatidae > Ancylostoma > Ancylostoma ceylanicum. The sequence continues at coordinate 540,447 of JARK01001470.1, forward strand.
TCACTTCTAAATATGGAAGGCAATTTTTCTGAATTCTGGACCCATATCCAATATATTTGACCGTGAGAGAGAAAACATCGGGTATATATCCGTTTCCATTGATTTTTATCCACTCTGTTACCCAATGTAACACATCCATCTACGTATCCGTTTCTTGGCGCAAATGTGGTGTCTTGGCTAGAGACAACACGACGTGAAGATCGTGTAGATCATGTATAGCTATCAAGTGGAGATCGATCGCGAAGAATAACCTGTAGTGAGACAAGTGGATTTGGATATCCGCGGATATGTTTTCATTAGATAGCAGAGCAGAGCCACACTAATACACTAATAGCAGAGCCACACTAATATATCCGCTAGAGCGCATTCATTCGACTGGATAAAGTATAGCGGATACTGGCTCTGGATGGTATTGAAGGTTCCCGCATGATCGCTGAATGATAACAAGTTCAGTCCTCGACCTCCTAGCCCTCCATCTCATGAGGAAATGAAAGCTCTCCCTTTGTTTGTGAATTGATTCGTTGTGTCCCGTGAGCCCCTTTCGCTTGCCTTGCCGCGTTCGTCACGAATCGTGGAACTCTGAAAAGAAATCCCGCATCCGGTTGCCACAGTGAACCCTCCGCAGTGCTTTCTTCCCATTCTCGCACGGGTTGGAATCTCCAATCTAGTGCTATTTGACTAAAGTTTGCGAAGGAGATCTATCACTGCAAAAACATGATTATGAAGGGGTGTACTGAAAAGTGTACTGCACGGAAAGCCCATGAGTTTTGGAAACATCTCTACCTGGTGCGCTCTATATTCCGATACAAGAATTTTCTTTTATAACCAGAGTGAAAACTACAAAAGTCAGACGATTCTTGTTAGGCTTAGTTATTCTCAAGTTCTTTGGTTGGTACAATGCCTCAAATTAAATTGGAAGCGCTGAATTCGTAAGAGAACACTTCTCTCTACAATGAGTTCCAAACAGCCGTCGACAAGAGGTGGGACTGCAGCGCGGCGTTTTTGGGATGAGACACCAGAGCCAGCATGCAGAGCCCCTGCGTCTCTGCCCAGGAACGCCGCGCAGCGGTCCTACACCTTGTCGGGCCGTTTCAAGTTCACTGTACAAGGATTTTTGTCAAGACTCCCACAAGAAGCTATGGATTTGAAACGAAACTCGGTATAAGGGCAATTGGTAGTAAATTAGTTAGACGCACGCATCCATTCGCGAAAGATTCTCAGTGAAGACTGGTCAACGCGGCTTGAAATCCTCAATGAAAGAACGCGCGGCCGCCGCGAGGCCGTAAACGCGTGCATCTGAGCTGCGTCAGCGATGCGACTGCTTCAGCACATAGACGGACGCGTGTCAGACGCACACATCTAGTATAAATTGACCTATATGAGAATCACTATAGAGTAAAACTCATCTGTTTGTGTGTTTGTTGGTTATCGCTTATATCTCACGATCCAACCGACAA
>JARK01001471.1:21156-33750 GCA_000688135.1 Ancylostoma ceylanicum
CCCCTGTGTATCTCGCTGAACAGAGTTGGAATACACCACTACGGGGGTGATGCCTAATTTTTTTTCAATTTTTGAAGTTCTCGAAATTCGTGAAGAATAGCATGGATATTTATCGTCCTTGTTCGGTTAGGCAGTCTATATACCCCCTTGGACCTCGTCCTCACGGGTGTTACGGTGTCAGTGACTCTTTTGATACCAAGGAAACACTCGTTATTGTTATTATGCTTATTTTAATAGTGGGATTGCTTGCTGTTAGCCGGACTTCATAAACGTGAACGATGGAAGTTTCTATGGGAGACAATTCAAGATCGCCTCGATTACACCACCTGTCGTGACGAGATTGATGTGCAGCATACGATCTGCAGATACGCAAGCACATCCACGCACAAATGCCGCATATACATCAACGTATCCTCAAAACCATATCAAGGTGTTGAATGTATGGATCTCAACATAGATATGTATTCCATTTAATGAACTGGTCTGATTGTCAGGACAGGTACACTGGGCGTCTGGTTCGCAATTAATCAGGTATCCGCGGAACTCGGAAACTTCTTCCTACAATTTGAATTATCGGACATACTAGTTGAAAAAGGTTATCAAACATGACCGCCGTCTTAATGATAGAGGTGATTTCTCGTCTTCTTGTACCAACATATCACAATATTTCTTCTTGCAGCAACATAACACCACAACACAACACAATAATTGAATCAGGTCAAATAAGCTCATTTCAAAATGAGTGATTAGCCTTCATCAGGAACGAAAGCTGAAACCTGGGTCCGTAGTAGTAAAGTGTCCGGAGCAATCATCGCACACCACCTTCGGAGCAATGATCGCACTTGGCGTGGGGAAGAGGTATGGCGATCAACGCCATGACGAATCAGACAGACTGTACATGAACTTTAACGAGAAATGAGTATAGCGTATAACGTGCACGACTTGTCAGAAGCCTCTCTGGGCTTCTGACAGGTTGTACAGGTTCTAGCGTGTCCTGTGCTGTGGAGCGAGTATTGCCATGTCTGAACTTGTCAGTTCAGATGCGTTTTATGCGATTCGTGCAACTGACCTCGCGTAGCTTTACAACATCACCATATTCCGAGTGAGATGCCTTTACTACTTCACTAGGCGTCTCTCCGCACCGCACACTATCCAGACCCCAAAACCTGACGATCATTGCACTCCAGGGCGAGGAGATCAGCGTCTCGCACATGCATGCTTCTAGCACTGCCGCGGATGGTGACGATCTCTCATCTCACAGTGCTGGGAGATCGTCGCGTGTGCGATCATAGCCCCAAATGTGGCGACGAAATGTGCAGGCACCTGATCTCACCGCCATGACACTTTATTACGGGCCCTGCTTTCATTCTGCTTTCATTTCAGCACGTACAGAGGTAATGCTACTAAATGTTGCAGAAGCGCCAGCAATTGACATTTCACAGGAGGGAGATATGGATGAGGAACGGATGCTTGGAGAAGAACGAGTGGATTCTGAGTATGATTGTGAGGATTCCTCAATCTCAATCGACCGTTATTGGAGTGCTCATGTTCGTTGCAGATATCGACGATCGCGTGTTACACTATGTCATGTATATAAAGTATTTTGGTTCAGCAAAGGAAAAAGTTAAAAAGAAGGAAAGTCTCATAGAGGCGGTTAATGGCTCACCCACCTCCATTTTCCGTTGGTAATTACTATTAGGTCGTCAAGTATGAAATGTCTGATTTTTTGAGAGGTCAGTTTGACAGGTGGTATCTTCGGGGTTTCTTCAGGTCCACTCTCATCCTTCTTCCCATTATTAAGGTACATTCTCCCTCTCTCAAAATCACCTATTTGATTTCCGATCAACTTCAAAATTTTTGTCTGAGAGGAACTTTTGCGAAACTACTCAAAGACCAAAAATCGTATCACTTCGGAATATGGGTTCCATCTTGGAGCGTGCTAAGCAAGAACAACTTGGAATACCCAAGAAATGTTTGGGAAGGGAGTGCCTAATAAAGGAACTTGACATCGATGTCTTGGGAGATTTCCTCCCTGTGCTATATGCCTGCAAAGTGAGCGTTGTGATGAACCTGGATTACGACGCGTTGGAAGCTGTGGCTTGAGCGGATAGGAGTCACAGTACGCCTGCATATGTAGCAAGGTTTGGCGTTCGTAACCCTATATTATTCAGGTGTTCAAGGCAATACGAACAGGTGAAGTGGCTCGATGAACGAATTTTTCACAGTTTGATCCCCAAAAATTGGTGCCATTTTTTGACCATTTTTTGCAAAACTGCGCTGCGTAAACCAGGGGAGCAAGGAAGGGAATCCACCTGCCATTCGTTGCACTGGCCAAACCTTGCTGTACTTGATCACAACTCCTCCCAAGTATTGGTCCACTTCTTGGTAGAGAAAATTTTCCACTTTCAACATGATGTCGGAAATGCCCTTCTCCACGTTATTGCCGCCTGCTTCCCTGGCTTCCAAGCCGTTAGCGCAACCATGCTACCGGTAAGATGGCAAGGCTGTGCCGGTAACATAGGGGCACATTTGGACTGCTCGTACCCCATCTTGTTGGAGAAACATTACCTGAAACTGTCTCATTCAAAATCAGACATTTCATACTTGACGACCTAATACATTGTTCAACATCGAATAATTCATAATACTGATAACTATTTGCGTATTGTTCCCAAGGATGTTTGTCGTTTGTCTCGATGTTTACGATATAAGTAGGTTTAAGAAGTACATACCTTACACAAACGCCATATCTTCAGTAACTATGTCTCAGACAAATCACTAAACGAGAAAAGGGAAGGCAGAGAGAAAAAGTCCAGTTGCTCAAAACCAGTACCTGCTGAAAATCTCGACTCGGACTCCGTGCTGGCGGTGAATTACAACACTAATTAGGTAGATTCCTCAAAACCAATAGACACACTCTGTGCCGACATGGGGGCCGAGAACCAACCTATAACATTGGCAGCGACACCTCATTCCAGGGAGCAATCACCAAGAATCTCGACCTGCCAGGAGACAGTGGACATGGAGGACAACCAATCCCCTTTGAGCAACGATGGAATAGAGAAGGATTGGGTCATCGCTCTCGAAGAGATCGAGAAATGTGCAGAGCACTAGATGACCAAATTTGAAACATCGCACAAACTGAGCGTGATGTCATCCTTCGCACTATACTTTGCGAAACCGATCACGCACGTAGCAAAGCTTTGGCTATATCAGCCAGTGCGGAGAAACAGCGCCAATTTGTTTGCAGCTTGGGCTTAACATCTGCTGAGCATGGACCAATTCTTCTGTGTTTGGGGAAACTACAGCTATCATCGAACTGCCGGAGAAATATTTAAATTGTGTAAACCTTCTAAGTTCCTAAACCTTTCAAAGAGAAAAAATGTAAAAATTCTGGAACTAGTCAGAAAATTTTTCATTGCTGCAGGAAATTGAAAAACTGAGAAAAAGATTCCTAATGGCGGAAAAGCAAATAGGACAGGGGTCGTGGTAGAGTCCTTCTCGGGTACAACCACAGGTGAAGCGGGCCAGGTTGAGTACCTTGACACAAAACAACACCTGTAATCAATATATAATATGAAGATTCACCATCAGGCTTAGGAATTTAGTAGAAACCAGCTCCGGATTCTGAAGTTGGACAGGTCAGCCGTATCCTGTCGGCGGTCTGGTATCAATGCGACGGTGGGTGAGAGCACTTCTTTTGAAAACAATAGACAATTGCAAACCACCGACAAGATGTTTGCAATAATGGCAGGTTTCGACGAGCTGTGGTGAGTGGCGTACATTCCAGGGAGATCCGTGTGTACCAAAACTAAATCTTCTATTTGAACTTTACTGTATATTAGTGACTTCAATAATGTTAAGACATTATTTTATCCACCCGCCTCATCCCCTCAACGGGCTTTGATTCCCATTCTCTGGTTATCCCTCCACTTCATGTGTTGTCGTTGTATGCACTTCGTTTCTCGTCAATACCAAATCTGCAAAGTTTTCTGCCCACCTACTCCCCGTCTCTTTGGCTGCTAGCCTCCGCTTACCTCTTTATCGTGTAAAAAGACCATCTGACATCGTTGCTGAATAATGAAACCTCTTTTTTTCATTTTCATTACACCCTCTCTCCATTTGTGATGCTGTCTCGCACGCAAGCTATATATTTTGTTCGTGTAATGTTCGAAATGTTCAAAATACTTCGAATTATGTTTTCTCGTAAGGTTTAAGGACTCTCACGACTGTGGCCGGAAACACCTCTGTAATCTGTAAGTCATTGGCTTTTGATACCGTTGCAGCACTCATTGGGAGTCCGACGGCTCCAGGAACTTAGGGTTCAAAGCCTATGCCGCCATGATCTGTGGGTACACACCTGGCAGGCAGCAAAAGGGGCGCGGCCAACAGTCCCCGGACCGGATCTGCATACACTGGTCTAAATCTGCTGAAAATTAGTACAGTTATTTGACATGCTGAACACGAAAATGACATTCATTTTGAACGGTAACGTGATCTTGATTTAGTATGGCAGACTAATACACTTTTTACCAATCATACCGAGTTCAATTCACACGCGGATCGCTATAAATGAATTGATTTCGGAAATAGAAGCGGTATTTCGTGTATAATCTTTCCAAAAGTATCAGTGCAGCAGTGAAGTTCACGATGCATGTGACAGAGCCACGAGTTTTGAAAATTTCGAGGCTTTGAAATGAAACATTTGGAATAATTCTTGAATTTGCGGATGTGGTAGGCATCTCTTCCCTTCCGAGTATAATTTGTAGGAACATAATCTTTCAGATGTGTTTCATCCCAGTTATTTTATTTCCAGATTGCATATAGCTAATGAATACCAGTATTTCGTTAAATTCGCCGATTTCAAGTTGAAAAATTTCAAAATTTTCATTCCTGTATACATTGATTTCAAACAAGTAAAAGCGAGAAGGATGAAATGTGGAGGAAATCTGTGCGTAATTTGGAGAGACCAAACTATTTCAACGCTTTTAATTCTTCTCACTAGAGTTGCCTTTGAAATTGAATTTTCAGCGTTGTTAACAAGTACTGCTAGCTCATCTCTGCTAAGGATTAGTATCGTAAGATTTGTTTGGAATGTATGCAATTTAAATTTGTATTTCCTCCAACGTAATCGATCATTAATCCATCGTCAGATGAGGTGTTAGAAATGCCTCGAAGGTGTCGAGCCCACGAGTTGATGTGGGCGGAGCCACTCATCAGATGAGAGTGAGATGGCCTGGTGACCGGCGGCCCTCCCCCTTGGCTCTCATGAGGCCACGCCCCTTCTTGTGTACTTAAAATATTATTCATGTGTTAAGGATAAAATATATACATATATTAAATGTGTTATGTGATTTATTAACCCTACATCACGGGTGGAAAGCTTCGAGTTAAGGACATGCGCAATCCTTAAACTTGACAAAGGTACACATTGTGCCTGCAGGCGTACCTCATGGATACAATACCGTCAAATCGTCGCTCCACAATAGTTTTCTTGAATTTGATTTTCTGGTACTAGGAATACAGAGGGAAAAATGAATTGGCATTCAATAATATTCATAAAGAATCTCAATTATATTCATAAAGAACCTCAACTACCCCATAGAAGATGCCACACGAAAATGAAATTTTTATCTGCAGTGAGTTCTTCACCATTTATTTTGGAAGCAAACGATTTCACCCAGAGAGTTCATTTTTCGTTGGTACAAATTAGTTTTCTGACGTTTCTGAGACTCCAACGTAATAATAAGTCTCGAATTTTTTCGAATTCTCTAAAAAGCGAATTTACTTCTAAATTATCTCCGTGTCATGCTTTATAGATACAAATCCAGCAGTTTCAAGGAAAAAAGCACACACATTTGTGCATTAGTTGTTGAAAAAAAACATCACGGTACAAAACGGATGCAAAATTCGCTATGAGGACGTAACCCCAATTTCAAAATTTTAGAAGATTCTGAGAAATATGGTAGACACCGTATATGCGTGGAACACCTCGAAAATGGCATTATGATACAATAGATGTCAAATTCGTGACCAGCATGTCAAATAACCCTTAGGTGGATGTTTTATTTCTTGGAATCGTTAATTTTTTAAAAATTCCAATTTAAGCTTCACCTCAATTTACCTACACTGTGGTGTTAAATTCATCGTCTTGTGCATTGCACTGGCCCTCTGCCAACCCTTAACCCAGGCATTTACCAGCCATGCCCTACTTTTGCACGCGTTGCATTGCCTGCGTATCCCTAGGCACTGTGGCAGCATGTTTTTGAACCCTAAGTTCCGTTTTCCGAGTCCGACATTTACATTTTCTTTCCTCTTATCACTTTCCATTCCTTGTTCAGATTAGTCCTGCAAATACAGTGGGCGTCGATGGCGGTGACTGCTCCGCGGTTTCAAAAAACACGCGGGTCCGACCGGCCGTCCACGCAGGAGTCCCTTCCAGGACCACAAACTATGGGGTGTTCTTGACAGTTAGTTGGCTTTCTTATCAGGTAACATCAAGTGTGATAAACAAATACTGAGAAAGCCCGGATTCGCCACTGCAGCGACGATTCCATCGTGAGCGGCGCGGTCGCGCCGCGTTCTGTTCGTACCGTGGATGGGTCACCGCCATCAACGCCCACTGTGTGTATAAAGTGCATCCCCCTATCAACGTCAGAACAGTCATTAAGTTCTTTTGTGTCACACTATTGTGTGTTTCCACTGTTGTTTTTCAGAACCGGTTCTCTCGCTAGTATCAGGTGGAAAAGAACTCCGTTTTCAACAAGTCTGTTAACTTCGTAGGTTGCAGGTAGCTTTTTAAAACATAATGACCTATAATTGTTGGTTTCTTTAGTCGACCATCGCCAGAAGCTTGCTTATTCCTTGAGATCGGATGGAAGTCTTGGTAGTCCCGTTAAAATTTCCCATTTCATTCACAATAATAAACCTCGGAAGAGAGTGAACGGCCACTTACCAGGTGGGAAGCTATTTGCCCAATGAGAGTAAAGTGAATGTAGTTCAGGCGCGTAAACTGCTCTGCTAGAGTGCGTATCTCTCTTACACTAGAAGATTAGCTACTTGATTTGGAGAAATGATATAGAGTCGTGCAAGAATCTATAACTCTTAAAGGCAGCACCAACGAAAAATTTCTTCTCGAAGGTTCCAGCATAATTCTGAGATATCAAGGCTGTTCAGCGCTCCCATAAGCCCAAAACCGCTAAAAATGCTCTCTTTATGAGTTCATTATTAGGCTTTGTGCGACTGGGGTGGTCGAGTTGCTTAGGCCTTGGGCTGAGGATCGATATGAGATAATCGATAACGCCGTCTTTTTTAGCCCCTGAATCTTCGCGCATTCAGTAATTTGGTCCAATCTACAGCCTTTCTGCGAATTACAGGAAAAACTAACCACTGATAAACATGTAGCAATTAACAAAGCTAATATTGCAGAATCAAAACACCATTAAATTCTATAACGGAGGAGAAATGACCGAAAAATTAAATTTCGAAAAAAAAACTAGCCCTAAAATAATCGAGAAGCTATAAATACCATAGAATGCCAGTGAAAAGGTTAGGAGTACGTAAAAGCAATGAGATTCACTCGAAAAACGACGAAAAGAAGTTGCAGATAAACAAAAAAGTGCTGAACTGAGCATTTGGAATCGCAGCAAAACAGCTGATTCTACTTTTGATCACGCAATACAAGAAACGCGCGCCGTTTAGCGACCGGTAAACTCGTCGAAAGTTGTCGATGGCACAGAGATATACTTGTTACTAAGCTGAACACAGGCCATTTCCCGTCCTCTTGTTGTACGTGAACTCTTCACAGTATGCTAAAGTTTCTGAAAGTGTGAAAATCCCAAAGGTGAAAGTTTCCGTGGGTGCTGCCTTTAACTATAAAACTTATAACTCTCTATTCTATGATCTCACAGCTATCTTGAGCATCCATTGTCTGGCCCAGTGTTTGGTTTTCGTTTTTTTTTTGTGGTTGAATTGTTATTGTTCGTGTTCAATTTGTCTTGTTTGTCTTATCCAGCGCGTTCATTGGAACGTACTAAATGAATAAATAAATTACTCTTAAAGTGGTTTAAAGTGTTCACTCCATGGTTAGGAAAGTCAGGCAACACATAGAGTATTTTAGGCAAGCAACCAACCTCAGATAAGGAGTTTGCCGGCCTGTAAATTGTTTACCCGGTTCACATTAATAGCATAGGTGCGGAGTGCGGATGTAAGTGGAGTTTAGTGAGTTTAGTATCACACTAGTATTAGTGTGAAACTGTTGTGTAGACCGGTTGTCCCGGCGCTGAAGTGCAACCACGTACTCAGACATTCTAGACAGAGCCAACCCGACTTCACCCATTTTTATCATCGGCAACTCAACGCCCACTGTGCTCGCGGCCATATTGGGCGCTTTTGAGTTACTGTTGGAGACGAATACGGCGGTCATGTCTCACCTAGTCTTTGCAACTCAAGCCAGATATGGCGGCCAAGTTCAGATGTATACGAACGCGTAGACGCATAATATCATACCATAAACGTCATACCATGTCATATCACCACTCTTTCGTTTTTACACCTGGCTTCCTCACATTTCGATAGAGATAGACATTTTCTTCCCGATTAGAGTATCCCCATACTTTGCTAGCAATCGTGGCGATCGTCACGACCGCTGGTGGTGAATGAAGAGACTTCCGATGAAAGAGGGATGATAATCAAAGGGGTTCAGGGGTTTTTACAGTTTTGACGCGTCGCGCCGCGTCCTATGCTTAAGCATGGGTGGCGGCAACGCAGTGCGAGCTGGCGCGAGCTCGCTGCGTCAAATGCCGCAAAGGGGTCCTTGTACACTTTTTCCCGCGGCGCGTCATTTTGCGAGCTCGCACTGCGGGCTGCGGCAAGGAATGCTCGGGGGCATTCTTTGCCGCTGCGGCAACGCGGTAAATCACTTGTTCCTCACAGATGCATGCATTTTGAACCTTTTTCTTATTTGATGTTTGTTTTTTTCTAAGTGATTTCTCTCATCAAACTTGTGCTCACCTCTCGTGACAGTTATTTCGCTGTTTTACTTAGGTTTTACTAACTGTTTCGCTGCATTCCAAGCAACATTTCCAGTCCTTTAATTGCGGCAACCTGCGACGTTTGCCGCAACACTAGCGCGAGTTGAAATGCGAGAATTTAGCTCGCAGCGAATGGTTTCTCGCGTCGCGCCGCGCCGCAACTTGCTGAAAACTGTAAAAACCCCTTTCGCTATCATCTATATCGCCAGTTCATTTTGGGCACATACTTGAGAGTACGGGGGATGAGCTCCGTTTGGCAGCGATCCATGGCGATGTAAGGTGGCAAACGATACGTATCATTTCCACGGTCCTTATCTCTTATATCGCCGGTTCATTTCGATTAATTTTGAACTGGCGAGATCTGGGCATATTCTTAGGGCAATTCATACTAGTCGGACGCACGTATCCGTTCGCGGAAGATTTTCCATAGAGATCTGTCAAAGCGGCATGAAATTCTCAATTAATAGAACGCGCGGTCGTCGCAAGGTCATGAACGCATGCGTCTGAGCTGCCACTACGATGCGACTGGCCCCATTCTGTATTATAGAAGCATGCTCATCAGTAGCACGCATCCAGAATAAATTGCCTTATTTACGGGGTGGGCCGGAAATACGGTAACAACACGCGTTTTTCCTTTGAAGAAGCGTGTCCTACGTTGAAGTGGAACTCAACTGAGAAGTTGTTTTGAGACCTTTTACCAGCACAGCGCTCCAGCGCTTAGGTCACGTCTGGTTCAAAGCCGGAGAAGCAGTATATTCTAAGACCTAATGGATTCGTCGTGTAGTATTCAACGGCACAGAATACAACCAATTGAGCAAGTGGGTCATCGATGAACTCAAGGCCTAGGCTTCTTCTTTAACCCATAGAAGTCTGGAATTTTCAAGAAACGTATTATACTTGGAAAAAGGAAGAATCAATTTGACCCCAACTCCTTGCGCGCTAGAAAAGAAAATGAAAAGAAAAAAGCTGGAGAAGAGAATGCTCAGTAAGGATTTTACACTTGTTATGCTTGGTATTAGAAGAAAAAATTATGCTGAAGTGTTTGCAAAAGTGGCACTCTCGTCGAAAATCGAACCAATGTCTCGCTGGTAAAAAAGCGAAACTCCCCTACCTTGGTGCTATCATACTATAACCATCCCAGACGACCTCCACTGCTCCCCACGAGGTGACCCGTCTTGGTAAATTACCATCGTAGGGTAGACCCTGCTTCCGTATTTGTCATTCTCAGGCGCTGGAACCCGCTTCTTGCGAATAGCGAATGTGTTACAACCCGATAATGATAGCCCGTGATAAGCGGATAGCGAACTTGTCACAACAAATGAGAAACCGAATGGCTACCTCCATGGGAGCCCGAATGGGCAGCGTATGGAGCCTTGGCCCTGCCCACTTTATAGATCGGAGCCTTACAGACTTTACAGAAGGCTACATGCGGCTCCAAGTTCTCTCGGGGTCGGCTCCAATCCGGTGAATGTCTGAGTACTTGGTACGCGTAACTGTTTCCTGTTTTCATAGTTCAGATAGGAGACGCTTATCAGTGGTGAACGGGAGAAAATTCCGGAAAAAAATTCAAAATCTCCGATAAATTCGGCGTCCATTTTATTTCGGGGACTAACACAGCAAATAAACAGTCACGCAATCACCGATCATGGAAGATGCTGGAAATATAGGAAAGTGGAGAAGTAACAGTGCTGATAATCCTATTGAATAAATCCCGACAAATAATAGAATAACGAATAGATGTATATATGAGGAGAAACCGAAGGAAATCATCGAATCCGACGTCGTAGTTACGCGCGCACTGTACACTGACCTTTCAATAGCAAGTCACAATGTGATAAGCATATAGAGACAGAACTTATGAATCAACCTAATAGTATTTCGGAGATGAAAGTTGGCGATTTGGCAACTACTCTGATGTTTCTTCCCGCGATGGAGCCGCGGTACGAAGCCGATCCGCGGTTGCCCGCGATCTAACCGCACATGACCGTTGTGGAATACCGGCAGTGACGTAGTGCGTTTCATAAGTATAGACGCACCCCAGAAAATGCGGGTACGCAGTTCCTCGTGACCTCTTGAGGAAACTATGAACATCGGTCGAATTAGCATGCCAGGAAACCCTAGTTCCTACCGTTTTACCTGGGAGACTAGGTAGAAATGAGTAGACTCAGGACTCATAGCGATTGTTTCATAAGTATAGACGCACTTTCAAAAACCAATGATTTCACAAAGGGAACTGCTTTGCAAGAGCAGGTTAATAGTTGTTGAGTTCTCTTACTCTTCAAATAACTCAGAAAACATGGGTTAGCACAGATTTATCCACTCCTTCCAGCAACTGACGACCAAAAGAGGTCTAAGTACAGGCAATAGATTTTTTTGAGGTTCGTTGTGTCACTAAATGTTTGATTCTGCCCATAAATGTCATCTGGTAGGATGCCTTGGAAATCATCCATGCTGTTCATACCACAAGAGAAGTACTGACATCAGCTAAGGTTTCCGAAGGTACTCTTTCATTGAGCGACGGACACGGGTCGCGCCAGTTTTTTTATATAAAGAGGGGTTTCTCTTTCTGTACGCTGCAAGCAAATGGAAAGGCTGACCACCAAAGCATTACACGTTGTTGTCTCCATCTGATACCCTGGCTCAACTAGTTCAGAACAGCCTCACGGCTTCATTTTGCTCAAAGGAACACGACGATCGTCACGTCCTAAAACTCGTCTGTTGCTTTGGACCTTTGAAAACCCTTATCGTGTTCAAATGGTCCCTCAGCGTGAGAAAACTCTGATTTGGACTGCATAGAGGTGAATGCACACTTCTGGTAAGATGTACCGGAAGAGCCAGACTTTCTCATGAAGAACACTTTTGGAGGTGGGCGCTACCAAGGTAGGAGGCGGTTTCTACCATGGCGACGTCCTCAACATTATTTCCATTCCCACATGTTTGAATTCCCTGAAGCATTGGAACACCTATGTTGGTCAACTCTCCCACTCATGTGCAGCGCAAAGAGGTAGAAATCTCTTTTTGCATCAAAAAAACTGACTCGACCAATGTCCGTCACTCAATGAAAGGGAAATTTGGGAAGCCCTAGCTGATGTCATTATTTCTCTTGTGGTATAAACAGCATGGATGATTTCTAAGGCATCCTACTAGATGAAATTTTTAGGCAGGATCAAACATTTAGTGATACAACGAACTTCAAAAAATCTGTTGCCTGTACTTAGACCTTTTTTGGTCGGTCGCCAGTTGCTGGAAAGCATGAGTAAATCTGTGTCAACCCACGTTTTCTGAGTTACTTGAAGAGTAAGAGAGCCTAATAACTGGTAACCTCCCGTTGCGAAGCAGTTCCTGTTGTAAAATTATGGGATTAGAATACAATAGATGAGAAATAGCCTGAGCATGGCTCAAAAGTCACTTTACACCAACTTAAGTACCCACGATATCATTATCGTCAGATCCGCACATGCCCACTTGTCAATCAATGCGCACTATCCTCGCGGTGGATTCACACACACACACACACACACACACACACACACACACACACACACACACACACACACACACA
>JARK01001471.1:57448-105923 GCA_000688135.1 Ancylostoma ceylanicum
CTCCAACCTCGTAGGCAAAATTTGCTCCCACCATTTTTTTTCAATCAGACTTTTTTTTCAGAAAAATAGAGCAATTGTTCTCATTGTTGAAATGCTTGGAAACACTCATTGATTCAATATACCCTGTTTTCTAAAATTAGTTTTTCATTCCAAAGACATAGAATGGCTGAGCAGCCGCGTTCATTTCGAGCGGATTTAGGGTTCGTTCTCGGGAAGGTTTTTTTTGGAATGGAATTCAACATGTACAAGGAGTCAAGTGTCAAATTTTCCCTGATTCACACTGTACATACTCCGAATATTTGCGCTGGGAAGAAGCAATATCCTTGCTTAAGTAGGTCAAGGGTCCAATTCCCACTCCAAGCTATTTTTCGGAAGATGAAATTCTGTTTTTACTAGCAGTCAGTTGTGGGACACGCATCTGTCCCACACTGTACCACTATAAGTGATGGGAGTTGCAGAGAGGCAGTACACATGTTCAAATGGGTCAAGGGTTCGATCCCTGCTGGAACCTAATTTTTGCAAAGTGGAAAAATGTGTCTAGGAGCAGTAAAAGGTCAAACGCTCATGTGTTCCAGCTCAGACAAGGTCGTTAGGATCTTTGTTGACGATGGAAGGCGTGGAAAAGTGCTTTGGTTTGTTTCGGAGTTAGAATTACACAGCTGTAGAATCATGATACTACCTCACAAATCACAGAAGGGAAGGCATGTGACCTAGAGGAATACTCCAACTCATTTAGATAAGGGGGAGGTTAGCGCTTGCCGGTGCAATAATTTCTTTTGCGCAAAATTTTCTCTATTAGGGGTGAATATGGATATCAAATCTTTGGCGAAACGATGAGAATAGGCGAATAAGCGAATAAAGCACTACAGGGTGGCGCATAATTACTGTCCCATCATTGCGCGAGCCCGAAATTTGATCTGCCTGACAGGTTCAAGTCTGGTTTTTTCTTGTTGGGTTCGACATATCATTTTGCATAAATATGCCTCATCAATGGGTTTACCTCTTTTACAAAGAAATGGCAAGACCATCATCACACCGTCCCGCAATTCTGGAGATGTGTCGAAGAGGAATGACACCTTCGGAAATTTGTCGTCGACTCAAAGTGAATAGGAAGCTGGTATACTGGACTCTGAAACGACGGGCGATCTTCCAAGAACCGGCCGTCCTGTAACGGTAACAACTGCCCGCATGAAGAAAATTGTGAAGAAACGTTTGGAGAGAAATTCGTGCCGTAGCATGAGAAAGATGGCAGCCGAGCTGGGTGTCTCGCGGAGAAGCCTCCATAGAATTGTTGAGGACAAGCTTGCGATGCGAGCTTACAAGCTCCGAAGGTTGCACGGTCTTGGCGAGATGTAGATGTAGATCTTAGCGAGATACCTGAATGTCCTGGACTCTTCCATCTGGGCGATGCTGGAACAGAAGGCCTGCCAGAAGAAACACCAGTGTACAGGCTCTGAGGAAGTCTCTGGAGAAAGCCTGGAACGAAATCCCACAAGATCACGTGCGGGCCGCGGTGGAGGCATATCCTGAGCGCCTGAAGGCTGTCATCCGCGCCAAAGGAGGCCACAGTGAACGATCTCTCGGTTTTCGTTTCGACAAATGTCAATGAACAGTTGATGAAGAAATCGTCTGGATTGATTCATTTGTAAGTAATTTATATGCTTTTTATTATGGGACAGTAATTATGCGCCACCCTATATACAAATCTTGGTTAGGCTCAGAAGCAACCAACGGGAAACGATGAGAGTTAGACATTTTTACCAACGGCCTACTAAGGTTTATCAGCGGAGTGAAGCTCTTAAAAACATTGAGAATTGGAATTTTATGCTCATATAGAGCTTTACTTCCTCTTGAAGATATGATTTGGGTTTTGTCAGCATCCATAAATGTGCACAAAAAACATTAGAGTAAAGATCCAAGATTGAGCTTATGCATGACTTTGGTATTATTCAAAGGCTACTAAGCAATAGGATGGTCTCAATATGTTTTTTCTAACATTTTAGCAAAGATTGATTTTGGTTGTTTAGTGTCGCTTTCCACATCACAAGTAAGTCATAGTCAACAGATTACCTTCAGGAGTGTATTTCAGTTCCCGAAAGTGCTAACTGTCAAACAGCTCGAAGAAGAAATCAACGAAGTCGAACGATTCCTTGAGAAACAGGAGGGCCCCTCGGTGTTCTGTCATAACGATATCGTGGTGAGTACTTCGTAAATAGTCAGCTTTGTTGGTATGAAAGCTTTTTGCTAGCCAGCAAATGTCCTTCTCCGCAACGCAGAAGGAGGAGATCCCGAAGAAGGTGATGTAGTGGACGAAAGCAGATTGGTTATAATCGATTTCGAGTTCGGCTGCTACAATCACAGGTAATTAGCTTTCTCCCGGCAATTCTGCGCTCCTTCCATCATGTACAACCTCTTGTATTTTCACCTTTCTGTCTGAATGTTTGGCAGCCGCTACAATGTTGTGGGACATCTAATACCCAACCTGCTGCGGGGCGGGCTAGAGTCAAGCAGCAGGCAGTACGACTAAGAGAACATTACAAAGTATTTGACTGCAAAAGTCTATTCAGACAACATTTCAGAAGGTCCACCAGAGCCGACTGAATCAGAAGACCTGCAGCAGAACGGATTCTGATCGAGGTCATTAGTCAATTCTCATCGTTCTCCGTCGATTAGATCTAGCTATCCTGCTGTCAGTTGGTCTGAACTTCAGAGCTTCGCAGTTTTGAGATATCAGCAGAACTTGTCATTAGACTTCCGAGGGGTAAAACCTTTCATTTGAGCAATTGAACTAACTTCCAAACATTACGCATACAGAGAGTGCTAAGAACGGCCACTCCATGAGCCCGCCGGGGATGTGGCTGGGTATTAGATGTCCGTAAACGCCGCACAACATGTCTATAGCTTCTGTAGAGCAACGATGCCTCGTCTCATTTTTACCGGGAGGCATTATATATGCACAAGTATTAATCCTTTACTAGGTTTTCTCCCTGTTTTTTTTTTGATCAACTTAGTTTTACCTTAATTCCAGAAATTGAAAACAGACGGCAGGAAAATCGGTTTTCGACGTTTTATTTCGACTTTCGTACGCGACGATAAAGGGTTTGAAAAGTCACATACACATGGTTTTAGAGAATTAGGAAACTTGTCTAGACCATTCATTCATCGAAATGTTGCCTTAATTTTTCTCGAGAAATACGCCACTGCTATACACTTCGAAGCAGGGAGGTTTCAGTTGCTAAAATCGGCGGCGACACCATTCTTGATGCGCACCCATAATAGGCGGCGCATCGCTGGTATGGTTGCTGCTGTCGTCAACAGCCATTCGATACGTATGAAGACCGTTGTGGCTGTGCCGCAGCTATAGAAACCGTAATACCGCTAAAAAATATAGCAACACCAAAGTATTGCGAAATGTTATCGAGTGAGTTTTCCAAAACTCACCATTATATTAGGTTAGCGCAGAGATGATGTGTGTTTTTCTTTGCATGGTCATTGGTGTGGAAAATTTACGATCATTCTTTTCATAGATAAGAAAGGTCGTCTACCCTTCTGTAGCGTATATGGCCTTTTAAAATCCGTTAAGGGAGTCCACACTTTTATGGAATTTTTGGTTTTGGAACGGAACATGCAGGAACAGAATTTTTGCCAAACTTGTGCAAACTAGAACTCGATTGCATCGTCGCATAAGCCGCTCGGAATACAACCATAGTTTACGAATGTGTGGACGTGAACGCTTACCAGGAAGTTTTTTCAAAAAATTTTCATGTGCCAAGTTTTGCTTTGGAGGAAGGTCGCGCATATCTTTCTGAAGTTGGCGACCACCAGCTGATGGCAATAGTCAAAGAGGGTTCATTCAAAACAACATAATCGATTTCGCAGAACCTTGACGTTAATTTTCGTATAGCCTCCCTCTTCTGTCAGGAATGCGAGGACGAAAATCCTCGACGATTAGATTCCTCCGAACTGAACGAGTGCCGTATATGACGCCATGAAGAAGTCTGCTTTTCACCTTTAGAGTGAAGGAATAGCCACCCATTTTTAATCGCACAACCGTACATGGTGATGAACAGACCCTCTACGACAGCTTGAACTGCCTTGCTCAGTGGGCGAGGAAGAAGCACCGGAACACTGCTCGAAACCGAAGCTATACCATATGGGAATCTTGTTGATGTTCTGGTTATCTGCTGCAAATATTATTCACTAAATCTCGTTGACTCACTTGCAGCGAAGAAATACTACTAACACATCAATCAAATGTGCCGGAAACTTCAATTTTTGACTGCATCATCAGCCGATGAAATGCACCTAATCCTCCTACACAGTTCAGTCCAACCTCATGTGGCAAATCAGTCCCTGTGCAGCAGGAACTAGGTTAGGAAGTTCTGCCCGATATATTATAATCAGCAAACTTTTTGCACATCAACCACCACTTTCGTGAGCATCATGACGACTTCCCATAGAGAGAATTCCTTCAAAGACACAGAGGTTACCGAAAATAGATCGGCCCGACGTCATCAAATTTGGATTCAGGAGACTGCAATTGAACGGCACTCAGACATTCGCCGAATTGAAGCCCCACTGCTGAAGTGAGCGGGGTTGGGGTGTCATTCGAGTTGCTGTTCGGCTGCGGTTCGGTCGCTGTTGCACTGCTATTCGTCTCCTATATAAAAAAATGAAAAGCAGTTCAATAGCAATCGAACAGCAGCCGAACAGCGATTCGAATGACATTTCAACCACGCCCATTTTTGCAATTGGAGCGCAGTGACATGGGGCTTCAATTTTTTCACCAAGTTTGATTTTTGGTGTCCTAGTACGTACTGTGAATTGGGAGCATCCATATTATTGCTGAGGACTTGCAGATTTCATTGGTTTCATGCTCCAATTTTGATCTACCAAATTTGATTTTGAAGCGAGTTATAGGGTTTGAAGTTGAAAGCTTGAAAAGCGCTCCATTTTCTTAGCAGAGATCCGTAAATCCCATAAATTTTTGTAATGTTCCTTTCCTTTTTGAAATACGGCAGTATTTTTTGAAACATAACTGAATGTGTTGTAGAGCACATGAGATTGCAAATAACTTGGACGAATATGGCATGACTTATGGTCTTCCTACACCCCCTTACTACGATACCAATATTGAAAAAATGGAAGACGAGGATTTGGCGCGAAGATTCTGCAGCGCGTATCTGGACCAACTCTATAAAGTTAGTTCATGACTTATTCTCCACTAGTATTTCTTTGCAGTGAGCAGAGTGCCTCACTTGCTTTTGATTAATAATATAAGGTTCTTAAAATAACAGAACTGAAACTTGTCCTTCTGTTATTTTTCGATTGCAGGATCATGATACTCCAGAGAAGTTGAAGACCCAATTCTTGACAGGAAACCGTGAAAAGGATCTGAAAAAGTTGATGGCAGAAGGAAGACGTTATCTTGCGCTACCTCACCTTCTGTGGGGACTTTGGAACCTCTTATGTGATCAGGTTAGTTTTTAACGCCAGCTCTTGTGTTTAAACAAACTAGGACGCGAGATTTTATTAAAGGGGATTGCGTTTTGAAACTTTGTTGAGCATATTCTGGGAACCAGCCCCATAAAATTTATTGGTTGTTTTCAAGTTCTCCATTAAACGGTGTGGGTGTTCCCACTAATCTTTTTTAAATTTTTTCCTCTGCCGTCACACAGTTATTGAAAGCGGTTGGAGCTACGGCTGCATTTATATGTATTGTGAGGGAGTCCGATCCGGTCGGATGTCAAAAGATGCGTATCGATCCCCATCGGAATCCGACCGACAAGGATCGATACGTATCTTTTGTTGACGAATTAATGTTAGACATTGTTTTACTGTGAGTGAGGTTCATAATTTAGGATTTGGGCATGGTCGAAGGTCTAGATTTCTTGACGCACGCAAAGGACCGACTCATCATGTATTTCCGGTTCAAATCTAATATGTACAAGTACTAGTTAATGTCAAATTACAACCACAACATTCTTTAAGAGTCTTGAATTTCGTTCACGTTGCATTCTTTGTAGTTTTTAATGGTACTGCATCTGTCCTGCTGCCTCCACATTCCCAGCTGTGATATACTTATTGTTCTACACGTGTATTCAAATTCCTACCCTTTCCTTTTTACCCAGTGATTTTCCAGGCCGGTGGAAAATGTCTATGAGCTTAGATGTTTTATTTATCCTTTGATCCTAATTTTTTCATCCTTGTTACAACTCATTTAGAATTGTGTCATAAATGATGTTGCTGTCTATCTACTGTCTTCTTTATGTCGTGCTTATTTTTGGGGAACATCTGGTGTTCCCATCACCTGAAAGTTGGGATGTTCGATAGCGAGGCCGACTTTACACGGAGCATTTCGTTGAAAATTTTTATTATGTTTGCATAGGCCGAGAAAAATAGAAAAAAAATGGAGTGATCTGAAAATTTTGGTCTTCTCACTGTTCCGGAGTCGTTGCAAACTGCTCTGCTTTTCAGAACGTGCACTTGGAGGGGCTACCGTTCTTCAGAAACAATCACAGAAGCACAGAGCATCTAATGAACTTTATAATCTATGAAACCTAACGTATCCGTTGCTACAGTCGATTCAAGAGTTCGCAAATGCCGTAGCAGCGGCATTGGGGCAAGCAGTGCGGATGGTCAAACAGCTGACTTGCGATCGGCGTCTTCAGAAAGTTTTTTTTTCGTTTTCGCGCGGGAAAATGTGGCAACTCCGACACTTCGAAGATCCGGATGGAGATAGTGAAAATATTGATTTTAACAATGAGTGATTGATAATAAGTTGATAGTAAGAAATAATAAAAATAAGCAACTAAAAATAGGCTAATACGTAGTTCTTAATTAATTTGTAGTGCATTCTCATTTTCATAATAGCTTTATAGTTCGTTTATGTCGTATATGTTTTTAATTTGTTACTCCCACTCACTCGTTCAAATCCACATTTACGTGAATCATAAGAGACCAATGTCACCAGAAAAAAGTGAAGATAAATGATGTTATATCGTGTTTTATGACGAGCACTTAATTCAATATCTCGACCTATCATGAATATTCTGATCCCAGCCTAACCGAGGGGTTACATGTTTCACGCACTCTCTACACAGAACAGAATTTATTCCAATGGGCATTGCCCCTGCTTCAGATCTGTTTCCACACCCGAATTGTAGTCTATTCATTTAGTCAGTCCGAAGTATGTTGAGACACTATTATTCTTGGCATTCCGTTATGGAGAATGAGAGGCAACAACTCGGTGAACGACACAAGGAGGAGGGCTTTCTTGACCCCCCCCCCCCTGAGGTCTCCTCGTAATCCTGTAAGCGCACTCTGCATATCGCACAGAAGAATTATTTTGGAGTATTTTTGCTGTGAAGTGTCAGTCAAGAATCCTACTCAGAACACGTTTGCCCCAGTACTTTCCGGTAAGCTCCCGGTTGTTTTCAAAGGCCGTACTCCGTACTATATGATTTTTCGAAAGGAAACGGACGTTGATCATATGCTCTGAACCTCTGCAACAACATTTTACCAGCGTTTGAGAAGCGACTTTCTGATCGCATCAAGTTTTAAAAATTAAAAGTTGGTAAAATGAGTTCTGTCCGTTTTAGACGGTGCCCGTAATGTGTAAAATCAAGTGCACGATGACAGCTTCTAAAGGGGCCCCTGATCGGAGTGGATTGAGGAAGCTCGTGGAAAGGTGCTAGTATGATGGTAGTTAGGTAATGAGGAACTCTGAACTTCGTACTACGGTGGGCCCACCGTTATCCCACGGTGGACCTCCAACTGACGGTGGCCCACCGTGATCCCCGGGTTATCCCACCCTTGTCCCCTGATGACGGTGTTCGCCCCCACTTGCTGCACCGTTAGCCCACCATTGTTACCAATTCCACGGTGGGCCCACCATTTCCCCACGGTGGGTCCACCATGCTTACAAGGCAAGGATACTTGGTGGCCGTGGCCATTCGTGATGGGATGTGTACTATCATATGCAGTTTTTGACGCTGATCTCGAATCCGTACCCCAAATTTCCTGCGGGCTTCTGTGCCGTGAGTTACACCCATTTCTTTTCGCGCACATGTAATGCTGTTTGCTCTTGTATTGGCCCCAGGCTATGCTTAGTAGCTGATTCAGTGTCTTCAAAATGTTGAATAGTTTCGAAGGAAACATGGTTCTTGCTAGTGAGTTGCTGATACAGCTGCCTTCTTCAATTTAAGCTCCCATGCAAGGCCATGAGTGAGTCAGTCACTCATTTTGAGTATTGTTCCCAAATACGAGCTTAAATCAAGGTATGGCGGCTGTATCTGCAGCACACTAACAAGGCCCTTGTTTCCTCTAGAAGCCCTTAATATTTTTAGGACGATAATGCAGCTACCAGGCTTAGCCTGGCCCATAAAAGAGTCCGGAATATTACATCTGAGCGAAAAGAAATAGGTGTAACTCGCTACACAGAAGCCCGCAGGAAATTTGGGCTACGGATTCGAGATCAGCGTCAAAAACTGCATATGGTAGTACACATCCCATCACGAATGGCCACGGCCACCAAGTATCCTTCCCTTGTTAGAAAGCCCACGGTGGGACCATGGTAGCCCGTGGAGGCCCCTCTATTTGCCCATGGTTGACATGGCGAATATCAACCATGGGATAACGGTGGGCCCATTGTGGTACGAAAGTTCAGAGAATAATAGTATTTTTCCACTTTTATTCAGGCTGTGAAGAAATCGAAATGATGTTGGTATCAAGATGGATGAAATGACACGCATGAGACAAATGAGTCTTGTACAAAGTTATTTCAATTGGACAAAACGGTATAAATGTTGATGGGCGTCTATGAATTGGATGATGTGGGTGTTGATGAACTGGACGAGATGGATAGTGACGAAGGTGTGTGTAAACCGGGAGGCAGACAGGGCAATTCCCTCGGGGCCTAATTCTGGAAGGATCCAAAGCCCTTTTATCGCTTGAGGATCGTAACCAAATTTGCTTCTTGGCTGGATGGCTATTTGATCTACATATCCCGTCTGTCTGAATATTATTGCCACAATACCAACACATGATTTAGCAGCAAGTCATTGTTTAAAGCTCATAGGAATAAAGAAACTCTTACTGAGTCGAAGGCGTGGTTCATCCCAGAGGGACATTGGTTAGATTAATACCCTATCATACATATGTTCTTTCTCCATCAACAACTCGTAAGTTGGAATGATTTTAAATGCGTCTTTGAAGTTGATTTTGACATAAATTTGAGTTAGTTGCCAAGTGATATGGTCACCTCGGAGACTAATCCAACCAATCACGATGCTCACCGTTCATTATCTGTGTTCATCATGAAATACCCCAGAAGAAATGCACGCATTGTATCGAGGAGGTTCCGGGAAAACCTCGTGCCGTTCAAAAAATTTCCTTAGTTCTCATCTACATTTGGTAGGTTTCTTTAGAAACAGTTCGAAGGGTTCTTCGAAACTTGCGGACTCCTTGAGATTCACGTCCCGAGAAAAGAATGGGGTTCCATGTAATGCCCAGAACACCACAACAATTCTTCCTGGCCGGAACATCGAAAAATTGCGTATTTCGACGTATTGCCAAGGCAGTGGAGGAGCTGTTCGCTTTAGTAAACTCACATGAGCCGAACATCTGTTGCAAGAAATATTGTGGTGGTAATGGTGCGTTCGTGCGCGCCACTAGCGAAGACCGACCTCGGAAATGAGGAACACAGACTAGCTCCATACCACAGCCCTTCACTTCACTTCATTACAGCTACCTGAGCGTGATGAATCAGAACCAGAAACTTCATGTCCAGAGTGGGCTTCGAGATTTATTCTCTTAGAAGATTATGAGCAAACATCTTTCTCACTTGCCGGAACATCGCATTAAGCATCTGCAATCTTAGTCACCATCTGTGTAAGGGTCAACTCAAATCAGTTTTCATGGAGATATCTTGGCCGGGTTAATCCATGGTGCCACTCTTTAGCCGCATTTATCATGCTAGCATTACGCCTCATACCTCCAAGGGTAATTCTGTAAACACAATGTCTTTTTTATCAACTTTCCTCTCTCCAAATCCTAAATGCTGTTTCTTTTTTCAAGATTTCAACTGGTGATCTGAGATCACAATGTTGGGCGATCGCTGGGCTATTATGTACGTAAAGCTTAAAGTTAACCTAGTTACCTTTCCTTGCAGAACAACTAGAAGGTGCCCATGCCTCTGCTATCTGAGCTGTCCTATAGTAACCCTTACCCTAACTCCCTAATTGTTTTGTAGTTCCTGGAGCGGTCCTAACCACATTTTTTTTCGTGTTTCACGACAATTTAGTGTTCAGAAGTGCAATTGTCTTTCTGTTTCAAATTTTCACAGTTTTCTAAGTTTTGCATTTCTGCATGTTCAACGTGTTGCTTTTATTATTTGTCTACTGGACATGGACAAGTAAGTACATGCAAGGGCCACTCATATACAGTGAAAGTACAAGTAGTCAGATAAACGTATTCAATCTTGATCTCGAAAGAGTCTATTTCGTAGGGACACAGAAGACCGTAATAGTTTGTTGAAATCGGAAGGAACTCTTTTCGTGAAAACCTCGATCTGATCTGAGTTTTTGCCGTAGTGGTCCAAAGCACACTTTAACTCGATATTGGTGCTACCTTTAGGTATGTATAAGTAATTGATTAGGTTTCTTGTCCGCTAATAGTTGATCCCTAGTTGAAGCCCTTCCGTATTTGAAGGCAAGTCCTCTCGCGTATTTCTCCCCCTTCTTCATGATACATTTTAATTCTACCCCTAAAGCGAGGTGATATCCATCTTTTCAGGACCCGTATCCAATATATTTAACCGTGGTAGGAAAGTACAGCGCCTATGTATCCATTCCTATTGATTTTGTCCAATTTGCTATCCAATAAAGCTCATTCATTAATGTATTCAATTCTTGGCGCAAGTGCGGAGTTTTGATGAGAGACATATTCTTGATTCTGTTCTGGGACTGAAACGAGCAAAATCAAATCTATCTGCGTTCACGTTGCCCAGCTGAAACTGGTCGCGCAAATTACTCACTACTGAGTAAAACCTGTTTTCAGTGTGGGAGATACCAAGTCATTATTTCGAAGCGCGCATGGCGATCTTCAATCTGTTACTCTACTCTTGGTGATTTTAATATGCCAGAAATTGATTGGGACTCGCACAATCCCTCAAACTCACTCTCATTTAAGGACATGATTCACTGCCATGGGTATATCCAGTATATCAAGGGTACTACTAGAGACTCCAGTACACTAGATCTACTTTTCGCAAACTCCACGGAATTGATTGACAATGTTTCGCTTTGTGCTCCCGTTGGGACCAGCGACCACATGAGCATCACATTCAATATATTGGGTGGCGGAATTGACCTGCTTCCAATACGTCGCAGATCGTTTACTAAGTGTGACTATGAAGCAATTAATGCCTATCTCGCCAATGTGAACTGGATCAACTCTTTTGAGTCGGTTTCTTCTGTCAATGACAAATATAACATGTTCATCGACATACTACATCATGTTGTGGACATATTTGTGCCGTGGATCTACGTATTCCCACATAAAACTAACCTACCACCTTACCTTAGAAAAATGCTTGAGCATAAGGAATGTTTGCATGCTTACGCCAAAAGAACAGGAGATTGGCGAGAATATAGAAAATTTTCGGCCTCTTTCTCGGATCGTCTCAGAAAATATAATCGCAGTATAGAGAAAAAGATAATAAATTCTGGAAAGCAAAGCTTTTTCGCCTACCTAAGGAGGAAACTTTCCAATAAAACGACTATAGCAAACTTACACAAATGTGGCGTGACTGCCATCACTGACCAAGAGAAAGCTAATTTACTTGCTGCAGAATTTTACAGTGTCTATTCAGAAGAAGATGGAGGAAGACCCTACCATAGTCGTGATATCAAAACTCCTATGAAAGACTTTCCCAGCTTTGATAGTCTGACCGTATATGAACTTCTGAGCAGAATTCCTAGTTCTTATTCTGTGACTCCCGAAGATCTTCCCCCTATATTTATCAAACAAATTTCGGCCATTATTGCTTTTCCAGTATCATACATCTTTAACCAATCGATGATGTCTTCTGAAGTACCCAATTTGTGGAAACACGCGCTCGTTACGCCTATTCTTAAAAAACAACCGTCTTCTGATGTTTCGAACTATCGTCCAGTAAGTATAACGTCGATTTTCTGTAGAGTGTTCGAAAAGATACTGAAAAAACACATTATGACACATCTTTGGGAGAATGACCTAATTCCACCTTGCCAACATGGCTTTGTCCCGGGAAGATCGGTCGAAACAAATCTACTTGAGTGCCTCAATGAGTGGTCAGATATTTTGGATAGAAAATCATGTTGTGATATCATCTATTTTGACTTTGCTAAAGCATTCGATCGGGTTAGTCATGATAAATTATTATCCCTGATAAACAATTTGAGATTTCATCCAAAGGTTTGCGCTTGGCTTTCTCAGTTTCTTTCCCATAGAACGTTTCAAGTCAGAGTAAACACATCCCTATCTAGTGTACTGGAAGCTAGTAGTGGAGTACCTCAAGGTGGAGTCCTGTCTCCGATCTTATTTCTTCTCTATACATCCGAAATAGCAGAACTTTTGCAGAAAAAGGGTGTCAGATGTATGCAATATGCAGATGATGTAAAAATCTACCGGGAAGTTACTCAAGCTGAAGATGTGAATATAATACAAGATGCCATTAACTGTTTGGTTGATTGGTCCAAGAAATGGCAATTACCACTTTCATTGGGTAAAACTTATCACCTCAGGATTGGTAGCTCACATTTAATAGGGTCCTACAATGCTGATTCTGCTGAAGTACCTACAGTTACCTCTGTTACTGACTTGGGATTTCACTATGATCAAAAGCTTGATTTTTCTTCACATTACACAAAGATATGTGCTAAGGCACATATGCGCACGTTCCAAATATTTAAGGCTCTTTCCACGACTGATCAAACTCTTCTTATAAAAGCCTACAAAATATATGTTCGTCCTCTTGTGGAATCCGGGTCTACGGTATTCAGCCCATGCAAGAAAAGGGATATAGCAAAGATTGAAAAAGTGCAAAATAGCTTCACCAGAAAAATATTTATCAGAAAAGGAAGTTTCTCCTACTCAAGTATCCCCCGTGCAATAATAAGGAATCGTTATTTTGATATTCCCTCTCTTGAATCTAGACGCCGATTTTTCGACGTCTGCATGGTTTATAAAATACTACATGAATGGAGCTCTGAAAAAGCTAAACTATTCTTCTCTATAGTAACATCCATAACTAGAGGGGGTGAATTCAAAATTTTTTACAGAAGAGCGCGAACTTCTGTCAGAACTAGAAGTTTCACTGTTCGAGCGGGTGCGGCATACCTCTCTCTGAGCAAATATGCACCCCCTTTAAACTCTCTTGCAGCTTTCAGAAAATTTGCCTTTACAAGAACAACTACATTTTAAAAGAGCAATGGTGCAGTTTCAAATTGAAAAGGTAACATTGTATGAAATAGTGATTAATTTTGGCATGTACTGACTTTTACTCACAGTTCTATGACAACTATTTTTTAACGCTTGTCTTAAACAGCGTAATAAATGTAATGTAATGTTAAATTTCATCCATCAGCCTTAGGATCATAACAACGAACAGGAGCCTAGCGACCTTTATGTGCCATGCTCTTTCGCCTCTCTCTTCTTATTTTACAGAAGATGTCTGTGATTCTTGATGTTGTGCCTCTGAACTGTTGCATCAAGTCATTGTTTTCATCAGAACGGACTTGTATGATCGATAGTGGGTACATGTATGAACTACCAAGACGTCAATCTACATATTGTCAGACATTTTGTTGAGAGCGGAGGAAAGGAGGCGGACGTTTGCCTTTTTTTGCTGTTCTGCTGCAAAAAGTTGAAGAATCTTTTTCGCCTGTGTCTCCCCATTCGCAGATAGGTCTTGGTGCGTGAATTCTGGCTTCCAGTCTGAGAAGATTTCCAGGACTAGAAAAAGTATTTTTTGACACTATTCTTCGGATGATTCACGCTCGACTATTTTTTTCAAGCAATCGAATGATCTTCGATTCCACCAGGGATGAATGATTCGAACATCCGCAAGAGCATTTGCTTTCCGAGGTAGACTCTAGCATGGTTGTACTCCCCATGATCTTTCACATGACGACTGTTATCTGCTGCTTGCATAGTGGTTGTGGAGACGTAAACACCGTCAGTCCAACCTTCACCTCGAATTGAACAAGTTCCCCACGCAGCTGCTGCGTTGCACACCTTTCCCATTGTTGTTGCTGATGTCGAGAATCTTCCATAAAAGTGTATACGTCATGTTTCGCCTGTTCTTAAGCTCTTTCTCCATGAGAGACCTGAGTTTTCCAGTCATGAAGTTAGGGCTATACATTTGACTTGGAGTCGGACCGCGAATAGATCGAAACAATGCGAGGAAGTCTTTCCATAGCCATGGAGTGTCCACCGCATCGAAATCATATGACTATGTTGTTAGAAAAGTTCTAGAAATGGATCCTATAGTGAGGAAAACTTTTCAAGAGAAGCTCCTCCATGCCCTATTCCCGCAATTTTTCACCCAGCACCGTTCGACACCACTTTTCATGCTTATTGTTTCCTCAAATACTGAGTACTCAGGAATGCAGCCGTCGCTACGGGATGCTTGAGAAGTGTAGCTTCTTGACTTCTAATTAGGTCGCGATGTGCAAACGGCTGAAGCTTCCTTTTTTTTCCGAAATCCAATTTCGATCGAAAATTCTGATTTTACAAGGAAAAAAGAACAACTTTGCAAGAATAAATGAGGCAAGCCGTACGGCACCTTTTTTTTCAGAATTTTTGATCATTTTTAGTAAGTCTCCGCTCCTGCCTCATTATTCGAACTAATAAAATTATTTGATTTTTACTCATCTGCAGTTAACCTCGCTATTACTGAGCATACATTGTTTTAGCTAACCTATTTATTATTTCTTACTTAATGATATGAAATAGATGTAGGAACTGGAACAAATTCTGACTTTGTTGGATCCACTGGAAAAATCTTATAAAAATTCAGGTAGTTCAAGAGCAAAGGGGCAATAGCTTGGAGGAGAAAAATGGCAGAAATTTGATTCTAGGTCATTTTAGCCACAGATGAACTGTGTTTCTGTTGAAGAAATTGACTTTAGAATTGATTTGGTGAATTGTTTATTAACTTTTCGGAATTCTATGAGGAGTATAAGGAGCGCCTTGAGCAGTTATTAGTGGGAAAAAAGTAATGTTCTTTCACCACTAATGGTGTATAAGATAAAAATATATGACCAGACCCAAAATATGACATTTCAAGGAACTTCCAATAATGGAGAAGGTTATTAAGTTCGAAAAAAAGAATGGTATGAAAACAATCAAGCTCACCACCATTGTGGTCTCCGTTGAGGCTGATTTCCAGCCTCTTTTGGGTTGCGTAGTTTTTATAATTTTCTTGATAGTCGGAACCAACGTTTCATAAATTTGGTTAACTAAACTAACAAGAAGTCTGTGGATCTTTCATCAAGGGATGGTCTCAGAGCAATAAGAGAGAGACAACATCTGCTAAGCTTCAGTGGAAAGTGTCTTTTTTCTCCAAGTTCGCCCGAAAGAGGAAGGACAGCACTGTAAAAAACAATTTTACCACTAACCTACACAAATATTTACTCTGCAGCATCATGGCTGACGCACCACGCTCTGTTTTGCTGATGTCCTGGCAATTTTATCGTGTTCAGTTTCCTATTGCAACGAGCATTTTGCTGAAACGTGGTCGACAATGGGGATTTCGTCGAGCTCCCATCACCAGTCGCAGGGAGACTCTCGGATGGTAAAAACTCAGTACGGCGCTGTCATAGGACGACGATTCGTTTTCGAAAACAAACAAGTGAGTGATGTTTTTCTGTTGTGTGCAGACCTTGTGCCTCCGCAATTTACATATTTATTACACATGGAATCTCACCGCTCCTTCTTGCAGGTTGATGCCTTTCAAGGTATTCCCTTCGCGAAGCCACCGATAGGTGAACTTCGATTCAGGGTAAGGGAGACAAATTAGGTGTCACTTTTGATTTTCCATGACAAATATGTGTTACTATGTAGCTGTTCTCAGAAGCCTGAACCTCCTGAACCTTGGGACGGAGTCAAAGAAACCAAAGCTTTTGGTCCACGAGGAATTCAAAAGGATAATACTTTTCTGGACAAAATGAAGGTTAGTAGTTATGTACTAGACCTGTTCAGTATTCCTTAACCAGCATGTTTATGCCGCAGCTTCTGATTCTGATATCTGAAATTTGTATTCTACCGATCTTTTGCAAAACATCGTTGGCCTGTTGCACTAGATAAGCGATCAAAGATGAAATGATGAGTTAGCGTTGACTGAAGGTCTAGTCACCTAATTGATAAGAATGTTGGCACCATTCCATTTTCGAAACCTTGAAAATTAAGGGAAAATTCTATAGAAACTTTATATAGAGAAGTCATCCCGGAGCTATGTAATAGGTTGGTAGAAAGGGAATGGCGCACTTTTCCAGTACCATCAAAGATTGCAATGCTGATTGACTTAAATTGCAGCATGGAAGGACATCAGAAGACAATCTTTATCTGAACGTATTTTCCCCAACTTGGAATCCCAGTACCCCTTCAGGATTTGCTGTGTTGGTCTTCGTTCACGGCGGCGGCTTCCTCAGCGATAGTTCTGTGAAGTATGGAGACGCTGACATTTGTGAACATCTGGTAGATCCTCTGACTATATTTCTTACCTTCTTCTTGTAGTTTTGGGAATACTACGTGATACATATTTGTTTCTGCTGAATTTCAGTGCACAAAGGATGTCGTGGTCGTAACTGTACAGTATCGCCTTGGTCATCTCGGTTTCTTCACAACGGGAGATGATACTTGCCGAGGAAATTTCGCCCTCTGGGACCAAACCATGGCGTTGCGGTGGATTCAGGTCAGAGTTTTTCTGTGGTATTTCGGTAATGTGACATCTACGAACTTTGCAGGATAATATCACTTTCTTCAACGGAGATCCCCGAAACGTAACAGTGATGGGCCAATCGGCTGGTGGTGCATCTGTAGACCTGCTGAGTATTTGCCCTCCTTCGCGAGGTATGTAGGTTTCCTTCGCACATTCGTAATAATGTAGGCTACCAAATTATGTGTAGGATTGTATCAAGCATGATGAGGTCTCCACATTATCCAGTTACCAGTTCTATCGCTCCCACGGTTGATCTATGCAATGGGACATTGTTGTAGTATTGGCTTGTTCCAAAAATCTCAAAATCAGAACTCTTAATGGCAGTGTCACGTCTTCGAATCGATTTCGGGATCGTAACATCAGAAAGATCTTCAGGCGACGCTGATCACAACGGTCATCATATTTCTTTAAAGAAAGCGCAGAAAGCCTCTTTTGAAACCCTTCTTTCTTTCAGATATTTAGAGGTGCGATAGCTACCACAAAAAGTTGCACTTGCAACACGTTAAGATCCAGCGATTTATTTCACCGCTTGGGAGTGTAACTCCTTGTGCTGGTTGTCGCAAATAGCATATCGAACACTCCATAAAGGGAGAGGTTCGAAAAGGCGTTTATGGTTTCGTAAGCAATAATGCACTCCATCGTGAGCAGCGATGCACAAGATTTTCTTGGCGTTAAAAGCGCGAAATCTGAGGTTAGGCAATGCTTTTAATCTGTTCTTTTCGTTACAAAAGTAGAAATATCAACTTTTTGCTCCGCAGTCTGGGGAACAGAGGCAATATCGTTGACTTCTGTTTACATTCCCCTAGCGAATTAGCTAGAATAATTATTAGGCTTTTAAGGAGGCGTGGGGTAACACCTCTTGTGCACTTGCAATCTACTCAAAATGAATATCAAATAGGCAGTTTATTTTAGTACTATTTTAGAGCTGAGCGTATGAACCCACTATAGGTACTGAGCATATATTTAAAATGAACAAGGAATGAATAAACTCTTAACCTGAACAAATATTTTCATACGTTCATAGCTGTATCCACAATGTCTCAGTGCTATCCCTTTGGCTCCGTGCCAAATTCCTATGCTTTCTCCACCTCTTTTCAAATCAATGCTCTTTGACTTTTTTCAATATTTAAACTACTAGAAGGTGACTGTCTTTAAACAGGCGTTCAGATCTCTTCCACCGGGTGATACCAATGGCTGGAAATGCTAGCTGCAGATGGAGCACACACAACAACTTGGTTGAGGTGTGTCGGAAGTTTGCGGAGGCGAACGACATCCACGATTTCCTCCACAGCGAGAAAGTGAGCGAATCCTGAATTTCACTGCGAGTTTACGCATCCTGCGAGTATTCTTATGAAGACCACCTTGTCGCGGTAAAACATCTTCTGGTACTACAGCATGTTGTTGGAACTAGGCTTGTCTTCTTTTCTCACGCTCTATAACACTATTGGGGAGAGAAGCAGAAATCGTGTCCATCGCTAGGCTTCCTTCCATTCAGATGATCGAGAAGCTCCGCGAAGTCCCAGCGTCAAAGTTTGCCATGTCGCTCATGGACACCCTCTCAGATTCAAAAGCTGATCTCTGTCCGGTCGCGCCACGTATTGATGGTGAATTCATTACGAAGGTTAGTAAGCCAGCTATCAGCATCCATTGTATTAGGCTGGTCCGAAAGTCTTACACCAAATTTTACACTTTTTTTTTACAAACAATCATAACATTGTTATTCACGGATGGAACCTGGTCTCCCAATTTTGATAATTAAAATGTAGTAGAACATTCCACTATATTCTATTGGTAATGAAATTCTAAATGAAAAAAAATGGATGGAGCAAGACTTTCGGACCGAAATAATATCTTTTTGTAGAGTTCCTCATCTCGTTAGGGTTGTTTTCTAGCCGATCAGTGAACTACGAAAGGAGGCTCCTGGAATGCCTATGCTGATCGGGTGCTGCGCTTCTGAAGGCCTTATTATGTGTAAGTCCTCCATTACCTTCGATTTCCACAAGTGTGTTTGTATCAAGGAATAATCAGAAAAATTCACGAGCGCTCCAAGCTGCAGTGATGTTCAGTCACATAGAAATTTCGAAAGAAAGCCTATTTTATTAGACTGTGATCAGAATTCCGTGACATCTGGAGAACCTATAAGGTTTTTGAGCGAACCTTTCAGGGGAATTGCACGAGATCAATCACGAAGTTAAAACGAGACATCTACTCATGTCTATGTTGGGTAGCATTGTCCGAGATGATGTCGATGTATGTCTATCATTTCTATCCAACCCTTCCTGAGAAGCTCAGGAGCTCACGCTAGAAATTTCCTAATAGCAGAGTGGGTAACTTAACTGTCTACTGTGAAGATGCTCGGAGTTTGGATTTCGACGGTTGTGACTGTTCTGCAACGTTGTGTTCTAGGCTCACACTCTCGTTTGTAGTTTAGTTTTGATAATTTGAACACAGCAAAAATAGTTACTACTGTACGAACCACAAAACAATCGTGCTGTCATCGTTATGCATGAACTCGTGGAGCAGCGCAATAGAAAATCTTCGACTTACTCTAGTGAGCTTCTCAGAGGCTTTGGGCAGAGTTGATATATAATACATACATGCTTCGACACCATCTCAGAAACATTTTCTAAACAAGCATGTCTCGTTTCGACCCCATGGGTTAACCTCGCGCATTTCCCTTGTTAGAAACGAAAACTGAGATTTGTTTCCTTCACTTCAGAGCTTATTTCTAGTGATGGGAAAGCGATCTTCTCTTGGTGGCATAATGGAAGAGATCTCTAAACTGGTGCCTGAGGACGAGTACCCCTCCAATTTCATGCAGCTTCGGCAAGAAATTTTCTGGAAATTGATTAAGAAAGAGGACATCGAGGATTCCGACGAAGTCACTAGAGCATACGTTGAGGTATGTCAATATGTATACACTTCTCATGCTTCCAGGAACTTTCGAAAACAATGCACTTTTCATGCCTCGATAAGCTTGTGAGCTTACAAGGGAAGGATACTTGGCCAGTGTGGCCATTCATAGAGAGGTGCATATCGCCTTATACAACTTTCGACGCTGATTTCAAGTCCGTTTTCAAAATCGGCCAAACTGCTCCCTTCGACCAGTTATGCCCATTTCTGGTGTTGTGAATATCGCGATTGTGAAGTGATTTTTTTCCATTTATTGATCCCATTTTGACACACTCCAATGTTTGGCCAGTGTGTATTATAACTCGGAAGATTTCGAATCTGCGAGTGCCCGTCTGAAGGAAGAGGGACTCATTTTTGCACTGAAAGGCCTCTTTGCACACTAATCTCAGGGCTCGCAGATGGGTAGCAAAAATGGGCAAAACTCGTCAAAGAGAGCAGTTTGGCCGATTTTGTAAATGGATTCAAAATCAGCGTCGGAAACTGCATGAAGCAATATACACCTCTCTATGGATGGCCACACTGACCAAGTATCCTTCCCTTGTTAGCTTTCTAGCGTCCACATCTCTTGAAAGCTCACATAAGCAGCTGCAGCTTCAAAGATTCGGTATTTAGAGAAAATGAGCGAATGCATAATTCAGTAGCTAATCAATGTTCCAGATAAAGATACAACCGCAAAGAACAGCAGAAAGAGTTCTGCTGTAGATGTAATTTAGATTTTCCTACAGGAAGCAAACTTCTAGGTCAGGTTAAAAGGTAAAGATGTCTGCCCAGAAATAAGCTTCAAATATTCGAATATTCTCGAATAGTAGCAGCTGTCGGATAATCGATACTGAATGATATTCAACATATTCGATACAATGATATTCGATAAATGTTTGAATAACGGAACCTTCTTGAACAGTCCGAGTATTCGAATCTTCGAATTTGTGGAATATTCGAACTACTACATAAGTAAAACTTCTAAACAGGAAAGCTATATTCTCTTGAGACAAAAGTACAGAATGTTGCCGCTTGTAATTTTAGCCCGCTCTGTCTACTTGCTTTCAGATTTTGGGCGATGTTTTTACAAACATTGGAGTTCAAAAAGCTGTACTCGAAACGGTCGAGGCACATAACGTACCGGTGTACTTCTACTCGTTCGACTATTTCAATCCGAAGAGTTGGGGACCATTAGGCCTACGAATGCCATTCAAAGGTTTTTTTTTTCACTTTTTTTTTCTTTTTTTATTACCATTTTCATTTACACCTCATTCCTGCTATATTTTGCAAATTCTATTCCAGATGCAACACATTGCACGGAGCTAGCTTACATATTTGCTCATGGAATTATTTGGAGTTATGATTTTAACGAAGAAGACAAGCAGATGCTGGAAATGACGACAAGAATGTGGACTAATTTTGCCAAATATGGGTGAATAGCTACAAATATAAGCGTGAATTCATTCTAGTTATCGTTCAACCTATGTTCTATTGGGAATGAGTGAACTCCTCCCCACGTCATTCTCTTCGGATATCAAGCATTTCATTTCAATCCTTCTTACAGTGATCCAAACGGAGTACCCACAGATGAAAGCTCCATAGTACCTTCACTTCATGAGAAGCCATTGAAATGGGAGCCAGCCACGACTGAATGTCCTCAAAGGCATCTCTCTATTTCACTAAATCCACAAATGCGTGACGAATACAAGGTACGTGGGACCTTTCATGCATATAATAAAGATATCTTTACTCGTTTCAGAACTCAAGACCATTGTTCATAGTGGAGATGCAACGGACCAAAAAGGGCGCCAGCACTCACTGACCGAGTATCTACAGATCATCAGTGAATATCCACAGATCTATTCGTGACATGTATGTACATAACACTCGTGTATAAATACGCTCATATCCTCTGCTTTCAACACAGAGTCGCACAGAATTTTGGCACAAATGTGGTTCATTCTCAGTGGGGATGCCTCCTTTAAATAGGTCACGAATGTTTTCTATTATACATTGTAGAATCGCTGCTGATCTTATGCAGAGCGTCCGACGTGTAATCAAGTCGCGGAACAGTCGTGCAGCGCCTAGCCACGACAGGACTCCTTCAGATCATGTGGAGAGTCTACCACCAGTTTTTATCAGTACATTCATTGGCTAGGCGTTTTACGCGGTATAGGGCAATTTATACCAGATGCGACTATCAGGCGCACGCATCCATTTGCGAAAGATTTTCGATGAAGACCGGTCCTACGCGGAATGAAATTCTCAATGAAAAGAAAGCGCGGCAGTCGCGAGGCCGCAAGCGCGTGCGACTGCTATGCGACTGCGATGCGACTAGCCCCTATTCTTCATCATATAGATAGAGTTTTATTCGTCATTCCCTATTCTTCATCATATAGATAGAATCATACGCGCGTCAGTCGCACGCATCCAGTATAAATTGCCCTTATCTGGGCCGGTAAAGTCCTCGATGTTGGCAGCCACCTGTTGCCGCCGTGACGTGAGGTGACTGTCGGTGTATTCTGAGAATGATGTCGGGAACTTTGCATTCTTAACCATGTGCCCTCACGTCGGACGCCAGTTCGTTGGCAGCTGTGACCTCAAGGCTGTCGTCATCTCGATTGCTCCCAACACGACCTGAGCTCATGACGGGAAGTCAGAAAATGATGAGAGCATGCTATTGCGAGAGGGTGCCGACGCAGAAGTTCGGTCATGGTCGGGAGAGCGACTGACGTCGGCATCTCCCCTCAGCTTTCTTCTGAACGGATTTGCTGTGTCCACGACAAATTGGACTCCTTTCTGTCCATATCTGCGCAAGAAAGGTATTACATGGGTTTGATTAGTGATTTCATGGACAGGTAGTGATGTAAGTGACATTTGCGACTTTGTATTGAAATCTGACATCTACGCACCATGTAGATAGCTTATTTTTGGCCGATTTCACACTACCTGCAATAGCTATGCCACCCAGCACTTGCAGCTGTGTACACTTCCTCAGCTATTACATGCTAATCAGGACATTACTACGTATAAGTGCATTTCTAAGTCCTTTTCTAAGACTGCTTTTCTCATACTGAATTTTTCCATGCGGGCGAGAGGGGATCCAGTCGCGCACATGATCATGGATCCACTACAATCATCATCCCCATGCGTTGCCCAACCTAATCTTTGAACCGCTTCGAATGCACGGTGGAATGAAAATTTAGACAAAACAGAAAATGCGAAGGTAATGACATGTTGAGCCATTGGAAGTCAAAACGACCTAACATTGTTGCTTTGCTTCACATCATTCTTACCTTAATGGCCATGATTTGACAAGGTCAAGAGCAGTGGAGCAGCAACCTGCCCTGAAGCCTCTGCATGTGAAATGAATCCTACCAATATCTAAGGTCCACTTCATAGGA
Organism: Ancylostoma ceylanicum; assembly: GCA_000688135.1. Lineage (NCBI taxonomy): Eukaryota > Metazoa > Nematoda > Chromadorea > Rhabditida > Ancylostomatidae > Ancylostoma > Ancylostoma ceylanicum. The sequence continues at coordinate 80,729 of JARK01001471.1, forward strand.
ATGAATTAGATGCCGCCGTAGATGCCGGCATGTTGGGAGCAGAGATGCCATCATGCCGGGAGCACTTGGCGACGTGACGGCATCTCGGCGTTACGTCATAGGGTACTTTACTACCGGCCCTGGCGGAATTCAATGTACCTGACCGATGGAAGGTCAGTGGGACCGTGCTGCTGTTTAAAGGCAGCACCCACGCTAATCTTCGTCTCTGAGATTTTGAGTGGTTTCGAGCTTCAGGCATAGTCCCGGCAATTCTGCAATGGAAGCGCTGTCGGATGACGCGCCGTACTCGAGATATTACAAGTACAAGTCCCTTGCAACATTTCAACTTTGGGGCGCTGGGACGAGATGTCCTGCTTTCCAAACGTAGCATTGGAGCGACGCTTGACACGGATCAGCTGTTTTCGCCTGCCGTCACACAGTTTTTCAATGAAAAAAGTCTTTTCCGGGCTCTTTTCTCCACAGTTCATCTACTATTCTGGTTATAGTTGTCTGAGAACCTTCTTGTTTTCACTTTTCAAGAGTTGCTACCCTTTTTCCGGCTCATGTCATTCAGTTGTTCTCTTTTCTTGTGAATTAGCAATACTACTTCTTGTCCTTTGCCCTAATTTTTTTTTATTTTTGCTCCACAGATACATCTGTGCAACTTCCATTCTTCTGTTTCCCTATCTCTGTTTTATTTTGTTCGAGAAAGCTGCAAATCCGGGTAAATACTCAAATTCGGCAAAAAACTACGTGACGACAGAGGCGGCCTTATCGACTTTTTTGTCGGGTCGGTTTCACGCAACTCGGCCATTTTTGACCTAACTCAGCGAAATAAGGGCTTTCAGAAATCGTTTTTCTGGAAGTTTTGACAAAATGACCAATATAGCCAGGCTCACCGAAGTCGAAAACTTAAGAATGCGCCGAAATCTCAATGACAAAAATTTCCGTGGGTGCTGCCTTTAAGAAAGAAGACCCGCAGAGCATTGACAATGATCGCCCTATCTGCTTGCTGTCCGTCATATACAGTTACGCGAGAGATTTTGAATAAAATCGGAACGAGACTAGATGAAAGACAGTTGGGTGAGTAAGCCTGGGTTCGAAGATGATTCAATCCGGTCGAATATATACAGGGTGGCTGAAAATTATTGGCGCCAGTAGAAATAATGTTTTATCTTCCGTGAGCCACAATTATTTTGAGTCTGGTATTGCTTCTGGTACACAAATAGTAACTGATGAATTTCACGAATGGTTTCCTGAGTGTCTTGACTTTGATGCAGGCCTTCATCTTTAATTTCACAAAACACACTCAGACAATTGCAAGGGCAAATCCCATTCCATTCGTGGGCCAATCCCCGACGAAAGGTTTGAACGAGGGAGCATTGCGGGCAAATTGCGGGCGGAACCGCGCATGTTGCGGCCCAAACGGGCAATCGGGCCAATAGCGGGCCGAATGCAGCATGAATCGGGCTGATCCACGACCGTCGGGGTTCAGCCCCCAATATTTATTTATTTATTTATGTGCACGTATGTGCGCTGTACATTTGTATATGGATCACAAGTAGAAAAGGGTGATAGAGAAGCTCTCCAGGTCTTGCAAGTAAATCGAACGCTAATTCGAGATGTGTCCCTGATTTCGATTATGTAAGTAGTAGTTCTTTTTAGAGGTAAACTTCAACATAGCAGGATCAGTGAGACATCAATCCATTTCGCCCAAAACTGCTCCCACGAACAGAGCGGATATTGAGGCAGCACCCGTATATCCATTAAACCTGAGCAGATCTTTTTGATAGGAAATTGCTCAAGTGGGATTAGAGTCGTAGGTTCCTTCTCTGTCGGTTCCTCGCAGTATCTCTTTCCTCCTTGTCTCAAGATTTGCTAACAAGAAGTAGAAACTGAACCTATAAAACAGTAAAAAAGAATACTAGAGAGGTCAAGACAAGCATCAAGGTATTAGCTTAAAAAACCATGATCTGGAGAACTTCCCATATGCAGAAAAAAAAACGATGGCAGAGGAAAAGATGGTGATCTGAGATGGATGTACGCGTTGGATGATTGTGGATGTGTAGTGCTTTGGTTCTGAGACTGTGGACTGAAGTTGTCGCTGGAGGAGGGCTGAAAAGAGTTCAAACAGAAGGATGCGTTATATAACATCATCTATGTTTAGAACACTTAGGATATCAATTTTCTTCAATTTTGCTTTGAACATCGAAGAGTTCTTTAGCGTGAGGAAGGAGACAGGCAGTTTATTGAGAAGCTTTGTAACTCTCCAGAAAAAAGAGGATTCCTGAAGTGACCTATTACAATTCCTGAACCTTGGTGGTGCAAGATTGAAACTTGCTCTACGCTCATGTATAGGACGAAAACTCCAATACCTAGATGCTCTCAAACATACCTCTCCTCGCAAAATCTTAAAGCCCATCAAAATGTCTGCGAGAGTTCTTCTGTAGAAAAGAGTTCTCAGTCCCAATTTCTGTAGTCTTGTCTTGTAATCAGGCATGGCTTTAGGATAATTAGGATTCGGGAATGCGCGGTAATAAAGCAGTCTTGTAAAGGTCTTCTGTACGTTTTCGATGCGATGAATATATTTTTTGTGGTAAGGGTTCCAAATTTGGCTGCCATATTCGAGGTGTGGTACAACATATGTTTTATAAAGTTTCAAAAGAATGGTAGTATCAGAAGAATGAACGTTTCTGAAAATTGCATATAATGTTCGTGTTGCCTTGACAGTTATTTGATCAATGTGGGAGAAGAATTTCATTTTGCTGTCAGTGATGATACCAAGGTCTTTGATGAGGTATTTCGAATCTAAATTGAACCTTTCGCTAATCTTTGCTGTTTTGCATTGCTTTCCAAATGAGATGGCGCAACTCTTGGAATAGTTTAACTTAATGTGCCACTTATTAGCCCAAGAAATCATACGAGAAATAGAATTGCTTATTAGGTCTTCTATTTCATCTTGTTCGGAGGGATAGTATGATATATAGATTTTGATATCATCGGCATAGGCAGCTACCTTAATACGTTGGTCTGTTGTTATGAGATCAGGTAAGTCAAGGGTATATATGGTAAATAGGATTGGGGACAGAACGCTACCTTGAGGCACACCAGATCTGCAGTGCCTACTTGAAGTGACTTCACCTTGGAAACGAACGGAAAAGTTCCGATTCTGAAGGTAGGACTCAAACCATTGTAAATAATTGCCTCTAATACCTATGCTTTCTAGTCTAGAAATCAAACTGTGATGATCAACAGAGTCGAAAGCTTTGCTCAAATCAAAATAAATGACATCTACCGATTTGCCAGTAGAGATGGCCTCTATCCAATTAAAATGGCAGTCAAGTAGCTGTGTTGTAGTAGACCGGGCAGGGACAAATCCATGCTGTTGATCAGGAATACACTTAGACTTGGTCACCCAATCAACGAGATTTTCAGCTATTATTCTCTCTAGAACTTTGCAAGAGGTTGGTAAAATGCTTATAGGACGAAAATCACATAGGTTTGAGGCCGACGATATCTTAGGTACAGGCGTCACAATGGCGGATTTCCAAAGTGAAGGCACTTCAGCAGTTATGAGAGAGATATTGAATATGTGGGTAAGTGGACGTACGAGTTCCTCTGCAAACATTTTGAAAAAGATGGAAGGTATAGCATCAGATGTCACAGATATTGTTCCTTTCACAGATTTTAGATGTTTCAATACATCACTAGGTCTGATACATGGTAGGGAACAAGTTTGTGTAGAAATATTGGGGATAAGTGGGCAAGTATGTGAGGGAACATCACTGAAGACACTCGCAAAGTAGTCAGAGAGGGCGGTTGCTTTAGTTAGCGGGGTATAGAATGCATTACCCAAGCTATCGAAAAGGGTACCTGCGTAGTGTTTAGTTTGTAACCGTTGTTTCAAATAGTTGAACAGATTACATCTATATTTTGATGTCCTATCAGCAAGTCTCCTTTCTTTTTGTTTGAGGTATCGTTTTAGATGGTGAGTCAGGTTTTTCGAGACAGATTTGTAGTTTTCGGAGTGTAAAGGGTCATTGAGAGTCGAGAACAGTCTGCTTTTGTGATGGAAAAGGTTTCTGATGTGGGTGGGATATTTCTCGAACCAGGATTTTTTAGATGTAACTGGTATAAATTGTTCAATGAGCTTGTGCAGAACACTTAAGAAACGGTTATAGACATCATCAATCGATGAAAATCCGTTGAACAATTCGAGCCAGTCAATAGATGCTAGCTCTCTTTTGATAGAACGAGAGTCAGCATTGCGATAGTTTCTCCAAGTGATGCTCTGCTGCACATTGCTAGGTAGGGTAGTTGAGAATGAAATAGTCAGGTGATCAGAGGTTCCCAAGGGAGGAAGAATGGTTACTTTTGGGGTAGGTTCTGCATTGGTCAGAATAATATCTAGAACTGATGTGCTGTGTTGTGTCGGGTGTCTATGTCAAGGTTCCCCGAATGTCAACTGTGTCGTGTAGGTACTGTGACTATTTGTGTCAGAGAGGTCTCGGAATAGTGAAACGAAACGGGAAGAAGGTGAAGAAAACACAAACATATTATTCCAGTCAACACCGTTAAGGTTGAAGTCTCCCAAGATTGTAAGTTTCCCAGGTGAAGCAGCAATGTCAGATAGGAGCATCAAAAGATTTTCATCCTGATGTGAAACTTGATTAGGTGGTCGATAAACAAGAGCAAATCTGTGTGTACACGATGCATTCGGGAAGATATCGAAAACCAGAACATCTGATGGGGTAACGATGCTTATGTTAACGTTTTGAAAGGGGCAATCTAAACGGATGAGAGCACAGACACCACCCCCTCTTCTGCCAGGACGGTCTTTTCTCAGAAGTGTGTAGGGAAGGTCCCCAGTGATTTCTGCATCAGAAACGGAGGATTTGAGCCAGGTTTCGGACACAAAAATCAGGTCGGGCTTATGAAAATTAACGAAATATTGAAACTCAACTAATTTATTTAACAAACTTCGAGCATTAAGTAAGAAACACGAAAAATTCGGGGAACCTAAGCAGCCGTTCAGTTTTTTTGCAGTGACTCTTTGATTTTCGGAATCTCAGATGCTTTTACAATGCTATCTCTGTAGACAACATATACTTTGTTACCGTTGAACTCTTTCTTATTCATTTCACGAGCTTTCTGACGTAGCGCTTTGTCATTTTCCCTTTCCGCACGTGTCATTGACCTGCGAATGTAAATTTCGCTACAGTCCGGAATTCCCTGCAGTAAACGTGCTTTTCTGAGAGCTTCCAAGTAGTATCGCTTGGAGGAAAAAACGCATTTGATAAGGCGAGGGCTGCTACTGTTGATACTCCCCAACCTAGATATCTCGACAGGACGTGTTTCAATGTCGAGTTTATCAAGGAGAGATAACACAGCATTCTCAGTGTGTGCTTGACGCTGAAAGGCTACCGCATTTTCAGCTTCAGGCACACCTGAAATAACGATGGATCGGCCACGCTTCTCCTCCTCAACTATAGCTTTGGAATCAGGCTTAAAGGTGCTCCATAGTTGGTCTAAAAGCGGAAGCGCTTCGGGAGCCTTTTCCCTCAGTATTGATTGTAGCTGGGAAAGAAGAAACCTACCATCGGATAATTCTTCTGAATTCGACTTATTAGATTCCAGATCGTGTTCATCAGTTGCTTTTGGGGAGGTTTGCAGCGGTAGCTTCGATGGTTTCGCTTTCTTGGGTTGCGAGTGACGTCGATTTGCAACCATAGTGAGAGCAGAGAAACACCAACCACTCGGGAAGCTTGCAGGGAATGAATCAATATGAAGAGTGTCGGGCATCGGCCCGCTTTTCACGGCCACTGACCGCCGAATGAAATCTCCAAAGAGCGGCCTAAACGTCGACATATTTTGGCTTGAGGGTGGGATGGGCAGAGGACGAGAAGATCAGAACAATCTTGCGCTAAATTATACATGCTTCTAAACGAAAACCACTTCGGTACACCACCCTTCCACGCCGGCCTACTTCCTTCCTGCATTCGCCACTGTTGTGCACATAAGTATACCCCTTTCGTGGCTCTTTCTAACCCAGGTACCGTGTATCCGAAACGACGGGGCCGCTGACGGCCGTAGATTCAGAGGCGGCGCGGCTCTGACGTGGGCGACTTGACAGCACAGAACATATAGTTCTTCCGAAACGACGGTTCCGATGAGGCCGGCGGGAAATCTCGAGGCAACGCGGCTGCGGCGCAGGTCGACTTGGCTGCTTGGAATAAAACTAATAAAGAAACTCAATGAATAGAAAAGCTATGATAGTAAAGCTAGTAAGGTGCTAGAAAGGATTGTAAATATTAAAAAAAATGGCACCAAATGCAACGACAAATGCTTATCAAATTGGTGTGTGCTGCCAAGTTCATTGTGCCGCCTCTTGATCTACCGACCGCCTCATCGGCCCCATCGTTTCGGAAGGACTGTACGTCGCAGTCGCGCCGCCTCCGGATCCCCGACCGCGTCGGCGGTCCCGTCGTTTCGGAGAAGCGGTAGATCCGATGCGCTCCACAAACGGCAGCGTACTATTCCATCAATACTTGTACGTACCCAATCTTTTCTAGCTTACATAATGTACTACGGGCAATTCAGAAAAAAGTCGGTGTTGGCGTATTCTTACGTGGAAAGCACAACATTGAATTTGACAGTCTGCCTAATATGTTAAAACATTTCCGGAAGCGATATGGGATTACCTGGAACTCATGCGTTCGTGCAGCGCGAGACCGACTCGGGGTTGAATTGCCTGTATCTCACAAGAATAAGAGCGTGGAGATTGGAATAGGCCGATATCATGACTACGATCTTGGTCCTTAACGCAGAAACGCAGGTATTTTTGCGCAGTATTTTGGGGCTGCTTGACAAGACGTACGCTGCTGAGATGTGAATAGTCGATTCACGTGCACGTCGCGGCTGCAGCTTTTGAATGTACGAGCAGCGCTGGGGAGGAATAGACAAGTTTTCTGAGCTGAGGTGGGACAGATGAATCCTATCAAAGTCGAAAAAGTGTAAGGAGTGGCCACCGATGTCATTCAATGCGTAGAATTTTAAGGACCAAGCGGAATTTTAGAAGAATACACGTGCGGTGCTGTCGCGTCGCGGCCTACGCCTTGACCCCACCCCTCCCCCCAAAAAAACTCATTTGAATGACATCGGATCCGAAAAAAGTGTAGGGGATGTCCACCGGAGTCACTCAGTGCATCGAAGAACCTGGATTTAAGGAGCTTACGCCTGCGGCGTGGTGGCGTCGCGTCTTACGTCTTGACCGCCTCCAGTATTTTGGAGCAGGCGATGACATCACCTGTGAGCCAGCCGATCAACGTACGTAGCCTTCTGGCCGGTTAGGTTGGAAGTGTTGATTGGTGAAAGTAAAGTGCGCGTCGATGGCGGTGACGCACCCACGGCCTCGACAAGGACGCCGCGCAACTGCGCCGCACGTGGCGAAATCGATGTCGTTAGCCGACGGAGTGCTATTTCTAGGCGTTTTTCTTTCCAATTTGGTAATCTTTTCACCTTTTTCATGTTCCATAACAAGAAGTAGCATAATGGCAGCAAACGACATCGATTCCGGTGTGCGCGGCACGGTTGCGCGGCGGGCTTGTCAACTTCTTTAGTGGGTCACCGCCATCGACGCTCACTGTAGATGATAATGAATAAAGGGGTCACTGGAGTGAAAGAGGCCAGGAGCACGGATGGCCGAGTGGATAGAGCAGCGGACTCCCAAACAATCGTGATAATGGCCAGGTTGGTTCGAATCCCCTCGATGGTAGAAGAAAGCTAACACTGCGAAAAGATGCAAGGACCTTGCAAAAAGTGACTTTTTCCAATTTCTGATGAGAAATTACGCGTTTGTGTTGTGGCAGAGCAGGATCAGTGATTACCTGGTTTGGGCGGATAGGGCTCAAACCTCCACGAATTGCGGTCTCATTGCGGCCTGAACGCGGATGCTTTTCAGGCTGATAGGGATGGAAGCTCCCATTTTTGCGGCTCTAAAGNTCTGCAAAAAGTGACTTTTTCCGATTTCTGATGAGAAATAACGCGTTTGTGTTGTGGCAGAGCAGGATCAGTGATTACCTGGTTTGGGCGGATGGGGCTCAAACCTCCATGAGTTGCGGCCTCATTGCGGCCTAAACGCGGATGCTTTTCGGGCTGATAGGGATGAAAGCTCCCATTTTTGCGGCTCTATAGCGGCCTGAACCCCGATAATTATTGGGCGGAAAGGACCGAACGCTCGTTCCGACCCTCGCCCCCCGCTCGTTCCGAACGCTATTTGCCGGGGTTTCGCCCCCAGAATTGTCTGAGCACGGTGCACCACAGGTGGTACTCATTAAATTCCATCCAGTTTGTCTGAGTTCAGTCTTGGCTCCTGCGTCCCTTCTGAGCGGTCGGGTCTTCCACCACCGCTCACCCCACCGCACCGAGGAGAAAGACGACCGGTCCAACATGCAGGTGGGTGGCGTGCGCCGTATGCCACGAAGAACGGACCAGCTGCGATTGTGCACTATCAATGCTCGTTCAATTTCCACAGAAGCAAGATTAGCGGATTTCCAGGCATCAGTCGAGAAAATCAAATTTGATGTGATAGGCGTCCCCGAAACGAGGATTCCCAGCCAAGGAAGAATTGAGCTTGCAAGTGGGTTTTCGCTGTATCATAGTGGGAATGATGGAAGAACAAATTGCGGGGTCGGATTCTACGTCCCTTCGGCGCTATGTCAACGATGCAGTTGTGATTACCACTCAGAAAGGTTAATTGAACTATGCATCAAACTGAATGATGGATCCACTCTGCGAATAATCCAGGTTCACGCACCCCACTCAGACTTCCTGGATGACGAGTATGAAGCTTTTTTGGACCACCTCGCGGACGTTATTGACAGCAAGAAGAGCAAATAACTTGTAGTACTCGGAGATTTTAACGCAACTCTCGGTCCTCGACAGAGTGAAGAATGTCATATCGGTACTAATGCTGCAGCTCCACAGAATCGTCGCGGACAAATATTGGCCGATTTTTGTGAAGAAAGAAGACTTTTCTTGCTAATTCGTTTTCCAAGAAGAGAATGAAGGATCGATGGACATGGCGGAACGATGCATTAGGGCTGGAAAAGGAAATAGATTATGTGTTGGTACGAAGCCTGGAAGGAGTGACAGATGTGGGAGTCCTCACCAGCGTTAATGTCGGCAGTGACCACCGCATGTTGAGATGCAAAGGGTAAAATGGAGTTGGGGGGGGGGGGCACTTGGTATTGGTCGATAATATGACCTATCTTACACGTTCTGACGTGTTTGCATTTCAGGTACCTATTGTACGTTAGGATAGCTAACAAGTCAGAACGTCCTTAACGTGTAAGCTAACAAGTTAAAACATGAAGGATAGGCCGAGTTATCGACTTTTGTTAGGTGACCCTCCTCAACTCCATTTTACCCGATGTAAACTCCACCNGTGTTTGCATTTCAGGTACCTATTGTACGTTAGGATAGCTAACAAGTCAGAACGTCCTTAACGTGTAAGCTAACAAGTTAAAACATGAAGGATAGGCCGAGTTATCGACTTTTGTTAGGTGACCCTCCTCAACTCCATTTTACCCGATGTAAACTCCACCTTGATCGAATAACACGACCGGCCGGAAGATTTCGCTGATTTCCCATCACAGATAAAGACCTACTGAGCTCCACCGCCCAACGCTTGTTGAATGAAAATGTGTTGACTGGTGATACGATAAAGGACTATGATACGCTCGCACACATAATAACAACCGCTACCAAACTGTCGACTAGATACGAACAGCTTCCACCGCGACTCTCTGATAGAACTCGCAATTTGCTTCAGCGACGACGTGAACTTCGCCATGGTGAAACAGGGAAGAATACCGCAGAAACCATAGAATATGCTGAGATCTGCAAACTAGCTCGAAGATCTATCTAAGAAGATCTGAGGCAGCGCCATATCCAAATCCTCTCTCATGCCATCCATACTGTACGCCTTCGATTTGGACGTATGCAACTCCTACACTCAGAACGTCAACTCACAACACTGAAAGAGGCCACAACTGCCTTATCCCGTAATGCCTTTGATTCCGACCACGAGACTCTAGCACACGGCAACCCCACCTCTTTGATTTCACCGATTCTGATCCCAAGGCCTAATCCACCTAACTCCATGAGCCCTCCCTCGGCCACGAGTGAGCCCGACCCTGAGTCCCAGACTGTACGAATCGTGAAGAACTTCTACAGCAGCCTGTACCTTTCCTCATCTGAACCGCCCACTGCACCTTCAGGAGAGATACATCTCCAGGTCCACATAAATGAAGACCATGCAGCCCTTATGACATTCAAACCTCGTTCTGCTCCTGGAAGTGACCGCATAACATTACCATCTCTTCGCATTCTCTCCGAAATCTTAGCATCACCAATTGCTCAGTTTTTCAACGACATCGTGAGGAGGAAAGCGATACCACCTGGATTTGCTTTTGCCGACACGATCCTACTTTACAAAAATGGTGATCCAGCTGATGTCACGAATTGCAGACCGATATCACTGTTGTCGACTCTGTACATGGTGCTCACGAAGATTTTCACACGTCGGTTAAGGAACACCATCGGCGAGAGATCAATTCTACCACCAGAACAGGCTGGTTTTCGCAGAAATTTTTCAACCATAGATCACATACATGCTCTAAATATTATCGCGGAGGAGTGTAATGAGTTTAACATCCAGCTATGTGCAGCTTCTGTTGACTTCATGAAGGCTTTCGATAGCGTTGAACTCCCAATGCTATGGCAGGCACTGGAATCGTTTGGTGTAGACACAAACATGATCAAAGCCGTGCAACTTCTTTATGCAAATTGCAGTGTAGCCATTAAAGTAGGAAATCAGCTTGTCAACTTTGAACTACAGAGAGGAGTGAGACAAGGAGACTCGATGCTTCCAATTCTCTTCACAATAGTTCTTCAATACGCATTGAACTCCATCGACTGGCAAGGTGAAGGACTGCGATTGGGGAACAAAATCCTTTCTTACTTGGCATATGTTGATGACATTGTCCTACTCGCTCAGAACGGTGAAGACCTTCAAGTAATTACAGAAAAGTTGCATCAGGCTACCGCTCGAGTGGGACTCCAGATCAACTTCATGAAAACGAATTGGATGAGACTCAGTAACGAGGTACACATAGAAAAGCAACTCTATAGCAGTAGATGAAAATGTGATCGAACTAGTCAACCACTTCACTTGGACAAAGAATATCCTTCCCACAGAATCCTGTTGAAGAGCCTCATCATCGAGTACAGGCAGCGCGATCATCTTACTTCATATACAGACTGTTCCTGAGACAGCCTCAAGTGGAAATGAGATTGAAGAGGAAACTAGTAAAGATGTGTATTCTTCCGAGTCTTTTATATGGTTGTGAATCATAGGTTCGGACCAAGAAAGTTGCATTGAGTCTCAGAGCAGCGCAGAGACGCTTGAAAAGATCTATACTTGGAGTGAAGCTTTTGGACAAGATCAACTCCAAAGTTTTACGGAGAAAAACAGGATTCAAGGATTGGATCACAGTCGCATTACAGAGAAAGTGGAATTGGTGGAACGCCGTCCATCTCACAAGTAAATCACCAGAATGCACGTGGGCTCGGGCAGCAACCGATTGGATGCCAGACGGGAGAAGGTCTGCCGGTCGCCCTAGGAAAAGATGTCTAGACGACTTTGCTCGATTCGCTGGAGTAAGGACGAAGGACATGGCTGGAAGATGGGCTGATTTATTCAATCGTACTGGTTCTTCACGACTTTTTCGCACGGAAAACCAGGAACACACTACTTAGTTATGACTGTGCGATAAAGAATAAATGATTGATTGATTCTCTGAGTTTCCGTGCTAAAGACCCTTAGAACATGTTATATTTATTTTTCATATTCTCCTTTACGAATACACAGTTAGACGAATTCATTCGATTCAAATATAGAGAGCTGAAACGTCATCAATTCCCGTTGGGGGAATCTGGGAACGCCGACTCTGAACACGCAATGGAAGTCTCGTTACTGTGGGGACAAGCATATTCCTGCTCAGGAGTCCTGTTGGGGATCTTTTAATTTCTTGGGACGACCACTTCCCTGAGAATGTCAGACATATCTTGGCGTCGATCTTACCACTTTATTCTGTGAAAAAATGTGTCTTCGCGAGCACGAGCACTCATCTCAAAACCACCACAACTCTTTGTAACGGCGAGACTGTGGTGATTCTCTTTTTTCCTGGCAGTCGGATCTCCAACGGGTGGTGGTTGTTCTGAAAATTGTGGATAGATTCACTGATGAAAACCTCCTCATCAGTCCCCAACACATCTTCGTGCGGCGCACCAGAAAGACTTGGAACATTTGTTCTATATTTCCCACCTTTAAACCGTCAGTTAACTTTTCCACCTTAACCAGTTGATAGCTGCGTAGTCTCAACCCTTTCATGGCGACTACCCATATGGACGAACGTGCGATTGCAGGACTTTTCGACATCTCGCTCGGACTGACCCATCATTGCGACTGCTCCTCTTCTCCATGGTCTTGAAGGTCTCCCTGTGATCAATAGACGGGGACGGCACGTGGTTCTTATCGCGTGACAGTCTCTTACATCCCTCCATAATTTGAATATCTTCTGAACCGTTTCAATATCGAGCTATCGTGAAGCCCCATGTGGTGTTATCTTTTTTATCAGTGTTTGATGAGAGCCTCCGTGCTAGTGCTCTAGACCAGTAAGCATTCGGCACTTAGTGCCTTCGTCAAACCGAGGAGGATGATAGAGGAGCAGATGTTTCTCTGCTCCTTCACATTTGCTCCCCTCTCATCCTCGCTCGGTCTGACGAAGGCTCTAAGCGCCGAAAGCTTGCTGGAATAAAGCACTAACACAGAAGCTGTCTTCAAGCACTGATGAAGAAGATCTTCTGAACTGTTTTTAGAAGTGATATGGTCTTTCTTGGTACTGTTGCAATGACTTCTCCAGAGCGCGTGGAGCACACAATAAATTTGTGGCCACTACTGCATACCTCCTTGAAACCAAACGAGTTGCGAGTCAGAAGGAAGAGCACTTGATGATGTGTCAACCATAAATGAGACAGAAATGGAATTATGTACTCTCGTACCTGAGAAAGCAGAAGCCCCAAATGAAGCGCCAATACTTTTCTGCCACACTGTTTACGCGGCCACTGACATCTATCAAGCTTAGCTGATAGCTCACGTCACGACAATATCCTGAAATCCTGGAGCGTCTTCGTCATCCACAGATTCCCTGAAAAAGCGCCTCTCTCGGGCAACTAGAGAATCGAGAGTACCTCTTCCGTGATGTGCACCTCTGGCTGCGCAACTACTAGCAAGAACGTTCAGTGTTCGGGGGAGCAGTGGGTTGCATAACTACTGTACGTTTAGTTAAGGTAAATGTGTCGTCAGCAGCAGCGTTGCCTTCTAGCTAAGAAATTCTATCCAGAATGAGCCAGAGTCACAGAAACATCTATAAAGGGCTTCTGCAGAATTAACATCTGGTGTTCTGGGTATAGATGTCAGCTAATGATCAGCTAGAACACATTGTTTCGCAGAAGTAATTTGATGCTGGTGCAGAAAAAATTAGTCCTTCCTCAGATCCCACTGAAAGACTTCATTAAGCGAGACATTGTGGATGCCACTTAATTACAAATCTCAACCTCCGTGTATGGAATTTCTTCTGGAAAAGTTGCTCGTGAAATAGGGAGGGGNNCATAGTTTGCTTTGGAGTAAACCCTACGCAGTCGGTAGGCAGGGAGGTCAAACCTAGTGAGAATTCTGTATGATAAGGAACAGTGGTCACTGGTCCCTATGGGCGAATTTGCGGTAATATTCTCGATTGAGCCTTTCTGGCTACTCAGAACCAAATCCAGTATGTGATTACCACGAGTAGGAGTACGAACATGCTGCTGAAGTTTACATGATCGACATGTATCAATGAAGTACTTGGAGTCAGCAGAATTGCAAGCGGGGAACTTTCTTAACCAGTTTATGTCAGATAAATTGAAATCAGCGCTGATTGTATGTTGTCCTTCAAAAGAGGTTAGATCACTTATTACCTTGGTGAGTTGAATAGTGAATGATGCTCTATGAATACCGGTGATACGAACGGTGGTCTGAAGCAATTTCAAGTCACAAGAAAGGATTTCATAGGCGTCATGTACGGATTCAAGCCACTTAGTTTCAAAGGCAATATTACGCTTTATGAGTACAAGTACGCCACCACCCCTTTTTTGGATTCTGTCGCACCTTGCAGAATTAAAATCACCAGCCTGATCGTCCGGCTAACGCCGGACTCCCAGGCTTCTTTTCTTGCTCGCTTCGCTTGCGTTGCCAGTATGTGACATCATCCTCGCACCACGCCGATCATTCTACGTTTGTCAAAACTCCCGTTTCTCGCAACCTCACGCTTTGTGGCTTTGAAGTTGTGCAACAGTAGGATGTCGTCTTTCAACATTGTACAGGACCGTTGGACTTGGCTGCAAGCGCTGCTCCACCTTTTAGCGCCGGCGCACCCTTATCACACAGTTGGACCCATCTCCAGGTGTTTCCCCGCTTTTGGACGCCGGCGCACCCTTATCACACAGTTGGACCCATCTCCAGGTGTTTCTCCGTTTTTGGACGCCGGCGCATCCTTATCGCACCGTTGGACCCATTTCGATTCATCCTTACTGTCTCCTTCCCTTCTGGTTCCTCCGCTTGTCTCTGAAACACAGACTGCGGGTATACTCCTCGAGGAGTGTAGCACCTCGTATGGGCGACTTCATTTCCGATACGTATTGATTGTGGGCGGTCCCATACCGGCGACTGACCGTCCGTAATCGATACGTATTAAAAATGAAGTCGCCACGGCGACGGCGATGCTAGGTGCTATACTCCTCGAGGAGTATATCCGCAGCCATACCCACCCGCATCATATCTTGGATATGACCTGATAAGCAGAGAACAATAAACACCAAACCTAATTCATTTTCACTGGGATGTCAACAACTGGTGGTATTCCAAGCAACTAAAAGTGGACGAAAACACCTGTCAATCCAGGTAAAAATGAAAATTTGCACACTTTTTGGACATAACTTTTGACGCTGATCATCGTGGTGTAATTAGATTTTTTCGGCTGGGGCTGGTTCTCTTGCACACACACACATAAAATGCCAATTAATATTAACTATGATTACACAAATCATTTAAAATAGGGTCGAGATCATGTGAGCTGCTGAGCCAGGTCTCTGTGATTATAACGATGTCACTATCAAACTTTCTAACTGTGAATTTTAGCGGAGCAACATTTTTCTGAATGGAGCGCACGTTGCACAAAAGACAGTTCAGGCCAGAGACAAGTATCCGAGGATTGCTCATTAGTTTACCGGCATTCTATTAGGCTGAGAAGACTGGTCATGCTGAGTAGAGGAAGTGATGACCTGACTACTACTACGCCTTGCACGTCTCGCTTCTCGATTGCAATCTCTTTCCTCCTTGGATAGTGAGGGGCGTATGAATGCACCCTTATAAGGAGTGTAGGGCAATCGAGTAGCCCTTCTTATGGTCAACTTTTGGAAAAAGGTAGAAGGGAAAACAACTTTAACAAGACGGCATCTATTAGGCTCCTTCCTCCCTAACCGATAGACAGATTGAGGTACACAATCAATGCTAAGATGATCAAGAAGGTCACATACAACATCGTAATCATCATTTGCCCTCTCAATAGATTTAGGAGCGGTAGACTCAGAAATACCATGTATGACCATTGATCTAAGCCTTTCCTTTCCTTTATTATATAAACCCTATAATCACCATCACTGACCAATCGAGGAATTTCGTTCGTCCAATCAAGGAAACACAGAGGGAGAGAGAGAGTAAGCTCTTCTTTATACAGGGAACCTCAACCACGATTGCCACTCCCGCGGCCGCAACATCCACAGCACTCGCCCACGCCGGATGTTGCGGCCGTGGGAGGTATTTGAGTGGTGTTTTCCAGGGCCACCATAAGAAATTCGGAAGGAATTTTTTTGGCACGTTTCCGCGATGTATGCGGCTCACGCCCTCAGCAGTGCGGGTGTGACCGAGGTCATTGCATCTGTTAACTCAGGCTATAGTAAGTGATCACAGAGTCCTAATTGCAATTAAAGGGTAAAGTAATGTGGTCGGTGTTGGTCAATCCCGTCATGTGGGATGCCCTACGCATTCGACTTCATATGAGCATCGTAGAGGCCTTGAATCGATCGAACCATCGACCATGTGCGTGCGCAGCGAGCCTCTTACCACTGCGTCACATACGCCCGCGAGCTAATTACAAATATCCGGGTCGAATGGTTCCACAAGAGACACATAATCCTACACAATGGCAGAAGATAAATGTACAGACTATTTTCAGCGCATTATGCATTTTTCCATTTTCAATAGGAAGAACCGTATTTCGGGCAGTGTAGCTGTTTATCTGGTCATATATCTGTTCATCCGGTCATGTGTAGCGGTTNGGGGTTGCCGTTTCATGAGCTCTGCTCTACGTGAGGTTGCCATCATCGCACTCAACACCGCAATACGTGTCGAGACGGTCCTATGTGCGACATCAACGAGGTGTTGCTGTTGGGATTTATGCAACAACATCGATGCAGCGGCACTCACCGGAACAGAGAAACAGGTGCTGCAGCACCACACGGCGCCCCCCCCCCCCGCTGGGGAGCTCTCAAAAAGTGAATTAGTATCAACTGTGTCGAGAACCCTCTAATTTCATAGAAATGTAAAAGTCGAAAGTTCGCGTGGAAAGTGGCCTGAGTTAATCAACGCCGTTTCCAGGATGCGCCCTCCTTCGAGCATCCTGGGTTGGGATTCGTGAAACTTCAATCGCGCGCGCAAACCGCACAATATTTTTGTTGTTGACATACTTCTGTTGAGCCTATTGGGAAACTTCACTGCACATTTCCTCACTGACCCATCCGCGAACGGAGGTCCGAAAAACGGTAAGTCAAAAATTTGATTTAAAAAATTAACGAACCGGTACTTTAGTGATAAATGCTTGTCATATCTGAAGGAAACGTCAGTCGCGGCTGCTACTCCCGCGGAGTGGCGCACCGCAACATCCACGCGGCGCAGACGAGCGCTGTGGATGTTGAGTGTTGCCTCACCCGCGCCTCGTGAATGTTGCGGCCGGTGCGCCAGTCCGCAAGAATAGTGATCGTGATTGACGCTTCCTGTATGTTCAGCGCATTAGATAACCCCAGTGGGCATGCATTCACTATCTCCTCATCAAAAGCGAAAAAATGTGAAAATCAATAAATGAATAAATTTACGTCTAACTGTTTTCATATTGTGTTCATTGTACTAAACAAGTCCAGGAAACATGTTTTAGGGAAAAGGGGGGAGGAATCATTGAGATCGATAACAATTCGATAACTTTTCTAGCGAGAAGTGTGCTATAACCTCCATTGGCCTACATTGATTACATATTCTACGTTGCTTCCTGATCAGGTAGATTGCAGTCTGCAATACACCCTCTACTAGCAAATGCAGTGCGATAAGAACATTAGTCGATGCCTCAACTAGTTCCTCGGTAGTGAGCACGAGCAGAGGCAAAGCAGCGAACTGGAGATCAATCGAGCAGCAATCTCAGGCATTCGCACCGGCCGAGGGCCGGCCGAATTCTAGTGACCGGCCGGGCGGCTCGCCAAATTCGGCCGAGCGGCGGGCGATTTTGAGAAACCGGCTGGGCGGCGCGCCTAAATTTAAATTTCGGCCCAATTACCGGCCGAGCGGCGCGCGAATTCAGGCGTACCGGCTGAGCGGCGCGCTGATAATTCCTGTGATTGAAGGTACTAGTAGTTACGGGAAGGGACCGCTGAAGAGTGCTATGTACAGTTACGCCAATGGGTGCAAACCACACAGCGCAACGAGTCTAGTGGTGCCTGCGGAGCACCCTGGTGCCGGAAAGTGAGGACTAGCTTTTTCGCTCCGGGACGTCGCGTCGCGAGTGCAAACGCCAACTGCCACATCGCGACCACTGTTTGTGCATACTTCCACTCGGGACCCATCGCATTTGAATAGTTTGCTTGGACGCGACGGTCGCGTCGCGCCGAAGTATAAACACTCCTGACTTTTTTCTTGAAAAACGACACGATAAGCCGGATTCGCGTAGCACCTGCTAGCAGACGCGACGCGATGATTTCGTCAATGTCAGAGCCTGAAGTAGGCTGTTGTTTCCTTCATTTTATTGCTGCTTTGGCCTAAAACTTACGGGACTAGACGACTTATCATGAGAACGCATAAACGTAGACGCTTACGCCAAATCCAGCTACGTGTGTAACTCTGCGTGTACGCAAATTTGCGAGCTTTGGCAACCGCGCGACTTGGTGTCGCGAAAAAGTGTAAACACTCCTTATGGGATAAAGCAGCGCTGAGAGGACCATCCGCCATCCGATAAACACCCCTCCATTCTCACAAGGACGTGTGCTAGCGTGAGCATAGGAATCAAGACTCAAGGACTCATTGTAAACCATTACATGCTCATAGTGAGCTGGTCACACTCGCACACCCCAAGGTGAACCCCAAACCAGGCACGCTAGGTTTCCACAAGCTCAGCATGTGGCCTAGCATACCGGTAATATGATGAGCTCATAGAAAATGAAGCTATTACTAGAGTGGTGGAGTCCCTGCATAGCAGCACGGCCGAGTGGGTTACGCAGTGGACTACAAGTCAGTGAAGAAAGATGGTGAGGTAGGTCCGGATCCCGGCAAGTAAAACGACGCGGAACCAAAGGCAGAATCGTTTTATTTTCTTGCATGGGTGGTTTTTGTTCTCGTACAGGTACTTTGGCTGGAAGTGAACTCCGAATCCACGTGGACCTAACAGAGCTAACGTGAATTGAAACCTTCCGGCCGAGCGGCGGGCGATCTCCGGCCGAGCGGTACATCCAAAACCGGCCGGGCCGGTTTTCCGGTGGCCGCTCGGCCGGTACTCGCGGGCCGCTCGGCCGGCGCGAGTGCCTGAGATGGTAAAAGTGGTTGTATGTTGTATTGCAATTTGAAGCAACTACAAAGAAGCATTGTCAGGGCTCAGCACGGGGTGGTCAACACTGGCTGGGTACTACTAAGTCCAGTTTGATTCAGAAATAGGCCACTAAGTACCCAAACTAACCTGTCAGGAACAGGAAATTGTCATTGGGGCGCGTTTTCATCCCAACCCGGAAAATTCGTCAGAAAATTCCTCAAGCTCGAAGGAGAGTTTTGATGAACTGTCGACTCCAGAAAGTCCGCCCAGGGGAACCAGTTCTCCCCCAAAATGGCATCCTTCGTTTTTGAGAAACCATCTTCGTTTTTGGAAAAAACCGTCATTAATGGTCAAAAAATGGTCAAAAACCACTTTTTGACCATTAATGACGGTTTTTCTCAAAAACGAAGACGTTTTCTCAAAAACGAAGGATGCCACTTTGGGGAGAATCGCTACCCCCAGGGCGCCTTTCTTGAAGTTAACACCGCATCGAAACATTTCTTCGAAGTAGTGGAATTTCTTGCAAAAATTTTAGGTCGAGGGAAAAAACGTGCTCCAATGCGATTGCACGCCACACACCCACAAGTGACGAAAGTATTTCTGCCAGAACTTGTGGTAGTTGGATATTTGTCTCATTGTTCTTCAACTGTAACTTTGATACATCTATGAAGGTGGCGGGTCTTTAGGCAGCAGTTAGCTGCTACAACTCAGTGATGCTGCCTAAAACAGGGGGCCATGGACCGTGCTGCAACCGCAAAGCGTTTCTGAGCATCTTGGACGCTGAAAACTGGGGATTACTTGACAGGTGGACACGAGTTTCACATCCATTTTGGACCATGACATCATCTTGGGTGTCTACAGTAGGTGTACTAGGAACTGTACTTCTCAGAATCACATGAAATTTCGCAAAAATGGGATAACACGTGTTATGATTTAGACTTTGACTTTTCACTACACCCCACTGGCCTGGCGTGTTGTACATGTTGACGCTGGTACTATGTTCCCCTGAATCTGTCCAACTCCTACTAAGTCCTGTTGGTCAATGACCATCTCGGGCTGCGCCCTGAGCATTGTACAAGCAGCGCCATCACCACTTGAAAACAAAGAAAAAAATTGGTGCTGAAAGTTTTGACAGGCAGAGAGAATTATTTGTTTTGGATACTAGCAGTTCAATGCATCTAATGGTTTTCGCTAAAGTTTATGGTGCTCTACCTTTGCAGTCTTATTAAGAACTCATTCAGTGGTGCATAAATATGTATAAAAAAATTGCGCTTCCAACTTCTCCCCTACTAAAAACTGTGGGAGCGTTTTGGCAATGTTGGGAGCTTCCCACTTAAAACTCCCATCATTGTAATCATTGTATGCATACAAGGAATTAGCTTGGGAGGCTCCCAATCCTAACTTGAGAACAGTTGGGAGGAGGTATGCATATGGCTCTAGGCCGCAAACTGTAAAAAAAGGTCAAATGGGAATGCCTGCTTTTTGGTTGCTGTATGGTTGCTGATCCGTCGCTATTTTTATGTTTTTTATTGCTGTTCAATTGCGTGGAAAGCAATTAAATAGCAGCCAACTATATGGTGAAGAATAGGAGCCAAACGCATTGCAGTCGCACGTGTTTACATCCTTGCTACGACTGCGCGTTCTTTTCATTGAGAATTTCATGCCGTTGACCGGTCTTCGTGGAAAATATTTCGCAAATGGATGCGTGCGTCTGATAAGTTGCATCTAGTATGAATTCCCCTTATTTCACAGTTTGGAGTGCATGCGATAGGCCGTTGCAAAACTGCCAATCTCTGAGCACACAGTCCCTGCTTTGGTGTCAGCATGACCGATAGCGGGTGGAGAGAACAGTTCTTTTTTGCGGTCGGTGAAAGCCATACGTTTTGCGTTCACTCCCCAGTATACATATACCGCATTTGAATCTGCGATACCCTAGTATTGGTGCCTACAGGGAACGTCAATCAGGATCGCCACTCTCGCGACCGCAACATCCACGTGGCGCGGACAGGGCAGCATCGAACATCCACAGCACTCGGCCGCGCCGCGTGGATGTTGCGCCCGTTGGAGTGGTAATCGTGAGTGACGTTCCCCGTAGGTTAGCGCGCACCACCAACAGAGAAGACCTAAGGCACCTTCTTCGCACAGTGCTGGACATTTACAGTAGGCGTCAATGGCGGTGACCCGTCTGCGGCCTCGAACAGAACGCGGCGCAACCGCGCCGCTCGAGCGAGAACCCCTCTCCGGGACATAAAATTATGGGGTTTTCTTGATAGTCAGTTAGTTTTCTTGTTAGTTATCATCAAATATGATGAACAACTATCAAGAAAACCCAGATAAGCCACTGCTGCGACGATTCTAGCGTGAGCGGTGCGGTCGCGCCGCGTGCTTTGCGGGACCGCAGACGGGTCACCGCCATTGACGCCCACTGTATGTGCGCGGCATTGCTCGCTAGTCACCTTGATCACCTTGACTCTCGTTGATCGTCGCGTAAACCGAGCGGGCGCCAGCAATCCTTCCATTTGTCCCTCTCACGTGCCAGGGTGGTCCAATGCGTTTTGTCCGTTCGAGAGACACGAAGAGCATCATATCGTTCTTTGAGGGACTTCGTGAAGAAGTCTGACCATCGTGTCGGCGGTCCTCCTGTCGTGCGCTTTACGTTCCGCGGAGTCCAGTCGCTGACGGCTCTCGTCCAACGGTGGTCGTTTAGGCGCATCACGTGTCCGGCCCACCTGATCTTACTCGACTTGGCGTACACGGCAGCGTCCCTGATCTTCGACTGTTGACGAAGGGTGGAACTCCGTATTCCCGCTCTCACTTGCGTGAGGCGGGTCATTCCTAGCATCACCCTCTCGATGGAGCGTTCGATGACGCTGACCGCATTCTCATCCTGCTTACGTAACGCCCAGGTTTCCGAGGCGTAAGTCAAAGCAGGGAGAACCGTGGTGTTGAAGAGGTGGGCACGGAGCCTGATGTTCTTCGTCTTCTTCACTACGTCCTCGATGCTCTTGTAGGCTCCCCAAGCCGCTCGCTTCCTCCTGCCCAGCTCTGGAGCGAGGTCGTTCATCATGTTGACTTCCCGACCTAGATATACGTAGCTGGAGCATTCGGAGATGGTCGTTCCGTTGAGCGAGAATGGGGCATCCGGGACCCATCCGTTTCTCATGAACATCGTCTTCGTTAGATTCAGTTGGAGACCGATCCTTCCACACGCGTCGTCGAAGTCGGCCAGCATACGCTCCGCTTGACTGATGCTAGGTGTTATAAGGACGGTGTCATCAGCGAAGCGAAGATGGTGTAGCAGCCGGCCGTCAACTCGCACTCCCATATTGTCCCATTCCAATCTTCGCATGACGTCCGGGAGGGTGGCGGTGAATAGTTTCGGTGACACAGTGTCGCCTTGTCGAACCCCTCTCCTGACGTCGATGGTGATGTCGTCGTAGAATGGCGAGATTCTGGTCGTGAAGTTGCTATAGAGCTCACGAAATATCCTGATGTATTGAGTCGGTACCCCTGGTTGCCCAGGGCTTCCAAGACTGCTTCTGTCTCAATGGTGTCGAAGGCTTTCTTCGAATCGATGAACGTGAGACTGAGAGGCATCTTGTACTCTCGTGATACTTCAATGAGCCTGGTGACGGTGTGTATATGGTCGATCGTACTGAATCCTTTCCGAAACCCTGCTTGCTCGCATGGCTGTCCTTCGTCTAGTGTTCTTTCAATCCTGTTGAGGATCACTCGCGTGAAGAGTTTGTAGACTACGGACAGTAGGCAGATAGGGCGATAATTGCCAATGTCCTGCGGGTCTCCCTTCTTGTACAGCAGCACGGTTCTGCTGGTCTTCCATTGGCTAGGTACCTTGCATTCCGACAGGTACCGCGTGAAGAGTCTAGCAAGTGTGTTCACAAGAGCTGTCGGTAGATTCTTCAGATGTTCGGGTCGGATCCTGTCGGGACCGGGCGCTGTACGATTCTTCACCGACTTGATGGCATGTCGGACTTCGGAAGGGAGAACCGACGGGATGACATATTCATCCTCCCTGAGATGGCATGGAGGGAGGTGGACATGGCTGTCGAAGAGGTCCGAGTAGAAGTCGTAGATGACCTTCTCCATTACCCTTCTAGATGATGTGATCGTTCCGTCTGGGCGTCGGAGGGCTGTCATCTTGGTCTTACGGTTGGCGAAGTCTCGGCGGGTGTTGCGGATGCTTCTCCCTGCCTCTGCGGCTTCAGCCAACACTGCTGGTCGTCTCTCCCTGACGTCTTTTTTTATCGCTTCTCTGCACCGTCTTGCGAGTTCGGACGTAAGCTGGTAGTTGCCTGCGGCTATCGCTGCTCCACGCTGGCGTATCAGCTCGAGGGTCTCATGAGACAGTCGTCTCTTGGTGGTTCTCAAACCCTTGGCTTTCTCCGCACTATCACGGAGATGCTGAATGAGCCGTTCGTATTCTTCATCGATGTTGTCGACAACGGTATCTTCCCAAAAGCCGGCTAACGTAGTGAAGAGATCCCAGTTGATGGTTGGTTTAGGACTCCTCTTCTTGTACTTCGCGGCTTTCTCTCCTTTGCGCGAGAAGAAGAATCTTGCGCGAAGGAGGCGATGGTCTGATCCGGTGTAGAACTTCGGTACAACACCGACGTCGGTCAGGCAAAACCTTCGATTGACGATGATGTGGTCGATTTCATTATGGTACTCTCCACCGGGCGACTCCCACGTCCATCGTAGGGCGGTTGGCTTCTGGAATTGAGAGTTACCATGGATGGTCCTCGTCATCATGATAAACTCTCAGCCTCTCTCCCTATTCGTTCCACTGTAGACCGAGGGTACCGATGTGAAATTCCTCAGGCGTTCTTCTAAGGCCAATCTTGGCGTTGAAGTCGCCAACAATGACCTTATAGAATGTGTGGTCTTCCCTGTAGAATCTCTCCAAGTCCACATAGAAGGCCTCGATCTCGTCTTCGTCTTAGCTGGATGTTGGAGCGTAGGCGACGAAGACTGTCAGGGCCGGCATTGATCCACATCTCCTCAGTCGCAAACGTCCGATTCGGGTCGTTAGTTGTTCGAAAGAATCGATGTTCATGGCCAAGTTTGTGTTGACGAGGACACCAACTCCACCAACTCCTCTACTATCGCAGGTTCCAAGGAACAGTTCTTCTCCAGTATCGAAGGTGGCGTTCAGTGGCCGGTGCCTCCTCGTCTCGGTCAGTCCGATGACGTCGTACCTGGTCTTCCTGGCCTGCACCATCAAATCCTCGATGGAAGCCTCCGATGCAAGTGTACGTGCGTTGAAGGCACAGATCGTCATCATAGTCCTTCTCGTTTTAGGCAGCCTAGATAACCCCTCGAACCTCGTCCTCACTGACGCTGCCGTACCAGTGACTCTTCCGAGATTAGGGGAACACTCTTTATTATTGCTGTGTGTAGCTTGAAGAAATTGACCCACAGGGAATAGCTTGCTGGGCTCTGTTCCCCCGTGGGGGCTGGGGTAGGGTTTCACCGGGGAGTTAGCCGGGCTCCCCGGGAGTGGACGATGGAGCTTATTTGTTGGAGGCGACTCCGAACCGCCTCCCTTGTACCTCCCAGTCACTTGAATGCAGGGCTTTTGATCGGATAGATGTGCAGGATACAATCCGCAGATACGCAAGCACACCCACGCACGCATGCATGAACATACTCACGCGCTGACAGAAAGTATAAATCGTTCCGATGCTGCAGAAACAGGGAGTCCATCCCCTGAATCCACCCACGTCTCAGGGCAGGTACAAGGTCGCGTTTGGTCCGCGATTAACCCACTATCTGCCACCTGGGGACGCGCCACGTAGCCTTCGCGACTAACCGGCCGTGATCCCTCTATGAGGGAGATCCGTGCTCGCTAGTAGAAGCTGATATACCAATTGTGTTTCTTTGTTTTTCCGGCGTGTGAGCATATTTTGCTCAGTACGAGATCGCTCGTGGAGGTATTTTTCTTCGCTTTACAAGTTCAAATTGATCGTTCTTAAAATCATTCGGATGACACTCATCCTAAAGCTCCGACATCAGGGAGCTCGTATTTCAAATTGCTATATATCTTTGCTATATTTGGGTCTAGCCGTTTTTTATATGTTTCAATATCGAATTTTTTTTTTATTTTCTATGTTTCAATATTGGCCCTACACTTCTTCGTTTTCCAGGCGATTACACACGTCTGATCGCCATCCGTGGATCCAGCCCCCCCCCCC
>JARK01001471.1:110872-141305 GCA_000688135.1 Ancylostoma ceylanicum
TTTCCACGCAAAGGGGGGGGAGCTGTTATAGTTTGAAGATTTCCAATCGCTTAGGATTTCCAAAAATTGATTGAGATTGAGCGAAGATTGAGCACATTCAAGTAAATTTTGAAAAGCGTTATTGTTTGCTGTCGTTGTTGCGTCGAGTATACTGGCAAAACTCCATCCAGTGGGATTTTACGAAATTTGTATCATTTCCAAGCCAAATCCATCAAAATAATAAAATGTTTCAGAATTAGCTGAAAGCATTGGAGACACTAAGCACGACAATTTCTGGATAGGAGTTTATGGAGATCCTGACCATTGGAGCAGGTTTTATTCACTAAGCCGCTACCAAAAACAGTTCTCCGAATGGGAAAACGGTAGGAGCACACTGGGACCCAAAAATAACCGATCAAACTTGAAAAGTATCTACATCTTCACCTTTAGATACGTTTTTCTCTTTTTCAAAACAAATTCAATTCTCCTCTGTTGTCCGTGGATTGTCGCGTTCACATTAATTAAAGTTGTTGCATTTTGTCAAAAAATTATTTTGATGTCACTGCCTTCTTTTCGATGCATTGCATAATTTGCAATGCATTTGAAGTACTGCAATGACAAAAAAATGCAATGTATTGCCGAAAATGCATTACATTCGTTCTCGGTTCAGTTACCCAAGCTTGAGGTACTGCAACGCGCTGTATCGTATTTTCTGCGAATATTTTCGGTCTCGTTTTGTAAATTTCCTACATTTCTGCAAAGCGCTTGCATTTACTGCAAGTCACTGTATTTTCTGGAACACTGCATTATATTATTTCAATGCACTTTTTCGTCCGCTATTGTGCCCAAGTTTGAGGTACATCTTAACCAATGCATAGCAATAGGCTACCACTACACTCCCGCGAAGTATAGCACGCTGTCTCGCTGTTGCCAAGGCGGTGCTCATCGCTTGTGGGCGGAGCGTCAAAGCGATCGCCGACATTGGCTACGCTCTATCGCCAGCATTGGTGTCGGTAGCTGATGTTGACGATCGACCATCATTGTCGCCAGTGATAGCGGCGCAAGGTGCTAAAAGTGGTGGTTTTTTTTTGTCGCAGGGCGATGGCGCAGCGGAGACGGTCACAATATCAACGACACGATGGGTGCTGAATCTGGTGAGATCGGCGACCAACAGGGTGTGTGCAATCGTGAGGGGAAATGTGGCATTACTAAGCCGCTGTGCACATTGTTTGTGGAACATTGATTGAATGCGCCAATTACAGCTGCCTGGTAACGCCCCATTTTCTCTCACGATGATACACACCCCGACCAACGGGACTGGGCCAGGGCAAATCATCGAGACACAGAATCGCTACAGTTTCCAGTGGTTCGCCAACATTGAGGACGACGTATCCCCAACCTCTGCGACCGACGCCAATGTTGGCGATAGAGCGTAGCCAATGTCGGCGCCCGCGGTGACGCCCCGCCCACAATCGATGGGCACCGCTGCCGCAGTCATTGGCGAAAGCGAGACAGGGTGCTCTACTTCGCGTGGAGTGTAATGGTAGCCGAGTGCTATGCGGTGGTTAAGATGTACCTCAAATTCGGGCAAAATAACAGATGAAAAAAATGCGATGAAATAATACAATGCCTTGTTCCAAAAAATGCGATAAATTGCCATAAATGCAAGCATTTCGCAGAAATGCAAGAACTTCACATAACGAGACCGAAAATACCCGCAGAAAATACGATGCAGCGCGTTGAATTACCTCAAACATGGGTAATTAAACATAATGCAATAGAATGAATGCATTGCATTTTTGGCAACGCATTGCATTTATGTTGCAGCGAATGCAATGATTTGCAACAAATGCAATTGTTTTGACAAAATGCAACAACTTTAATTAACTTGATCGCGACAATCCACAGACACTCTGTTTCCTTTGACTTTTCCTTTTTGAGAACTGATGTATTTGAGAAAGCGAGAGATAACCGTGAGCGTGCGTGAGCGTTGGAGAAAACGGTAGAATTCAAGCTATTTTCTTACCGAAACACATGTTTTTGAATCGAAAACTTTTTCAAGGTGTGGAAAGAAGTAGTTTTTTTGCTTTTCAAAAACTCATACAAACATACTACTCCAATTTATTGCTTGGCTTCACGTGAATTTTGAAGCGAATAAGAATAAGATTGGTGTAGAAGCGAGAAAAACATGTCGAGGATTCTGCAGAAAGTGCTCGGCTATGTCAAGCGTTGCATCTTATACCTGAGTTAGCTACCGATCCTCGTTCACTTCTCTCTAGAGCACTAATCTGGTGGAGGAAGCCCACACTATAAATGACTGTTTCTTCGGAAGATAATTTCGGTTACTCTTGGGTCCGTTCTATCCATGTTGTTTTATAGAAATAAAGGCAACACAGCAAGCATTCCCGTATTCAGAGAGTTCCGTTCAAGAATGGTCATGCGGTGCTATGAAGAAATCGAACGGGAAATGGATTACTCTAGATTGTTCTACGCGGTATCTCTCTATCACGTTTTAACCCATTTTATCCGAAGGCAGGTCCGTTAGGGGGAAATCACATATTATAGCACGATGACAGTGATTCTCTGTAATGTCATT
This sequence comes from Ancylostoma ceylanicum, assembly GCA_000688135.1. Classification (NCBI taxonomy): domain Eukaryota; kingdom Metazoa; phylum Nematoda; class Chromadorea; order Rhabditida; family Ancylostomatidae; genus Ancylostoma; species Ancylostoma ceylanicum. The sequence goes on from JARK01001471.1 coordinate 113,448, forward strand.
TGAAGATCACTCATGTGTCGGGACTACTGTAATGCTTCTTTAATCATAGATGTTGTGAGGTGATTCGATTCAGAGAACCGTAAAGGGAACACAATTTCTCTCTGATCGGGTATATATGGAGGATGTCTTGCACTACTCACTATTCACCTATAAGCAAATCAAGCTGAAGGTGACGTACTCCATCACCTTCAACATGCCCCATTTTCTTTGAAACACGCAATTCAAGCTTTAGAAGACAGGAAAGGTGGTGGGACACATCCCTGAATAGTTTGATTTTGGAGGGGTTCTCCTGGTCTCACTTTGCTTACGTATCTAATGTTGGCAGCACCAACGGAAATTTTCTTAAATATCAGTGTACAGGGTGCGGCAAAAGTATTGTCCGCTTGAAATTTCTTTTGAAAACATAGGTATTCGGCATAGATCAGACCACTTTTTCCATAACATGCAGAAAACAATGTTGCAAACAAAATGAGGTAATGTCCTTTAGATTTTGTCTCCATTCTTGAAAGTGGCTTCCCCAAAACCAAGAGGGAAGACGCAAGTGATGCGCCGCGGACATCGTCATCGCATTCATCCCTCAATTCTTCTAAATAACCCAACCACAAGTCCACACTGTAGTCAAGTGTAGTACATGTCTGCATCTTCGGAGTGCCCATATGGTACCTTCAAACGGTTTGAAATCGAAGCAGTAGGGTGGCCACTATTTTGAATTGAAGGAGTCGAGGGTCGTTTTTCATAGCAACACCACTTTGCCCTCTTTACGTTGTAAGCTGGAGAAATGTCTTGACAGAAGAGGAATGGTTCACCACTGAATGAGTAAGTTATACGGAGGGCAATACGATTTTCCAGAATATCATTTTATTGCTCAAGTGGTGTTTCTAACTCCATAAGGTACAAGGATGATAGGGAACTCCTCTGCGCCGTTAACAAAAAGAGAAAGAAAGGGAATTCGTAACAGGTACAGGAAGGGCTGCTGTACTTCATTCATATTGTTGTAAACTGCTCAAAATGTACTATTTCTAAGCACTGTTTCGAATCCATAAAAGCATCTTAGTAAAAGTCCTTGATCAAGCCAAAGATGACTACCTGCATCGCGGCACTAAATCCCTCCCTCGTTTTTTATTACGTTGATTTGTGAAAACAGGTATAAAACTGAGCAAATACATGGGTTTTTCTTCTTCATGTTTTTCTCAAGAACCTGAGCAAAAGAACCATTCCAGTTTAGCTTATATCTAATTTCGATTTTCTATAAATTTCATGTTTCATACAAAGCGGACAATACTTTTGCCGCACCCTGTATTCCTAGGTTTGGCACTACAGTAAGGACGAACACAGAAACCAACTGACAAGGGAAAGATACCGGGTGTTGGTGGCTTACTACCGCTAGGTACGAGAAAAAAGTATGAATGCAGCTTGAGTAACGAAATTCCGGGGAATTGAGCCCAGCGAATGATTCAATGCCATCGCTATTCATCAGACGAAGTATGCCCTAGCATGCGATTCGGTCGCCGCGACTAGATCGCTCGTGCAAAGCCTAATCGCGGAGACCAAATCGCGTCGCTTGAAGTATGCCCGGGGCTAATGAGATGGGTATACGATTACAAGACCGTATAAAAGAGATGAGCCGGGTAGGATGTCCTTATATCGAAGAGAAGGAGCAAGGAAGGCGAAGAAGGGCAAGAAGGGCACAGATGAGAGGTGAGACAGAACATAGTAATCGCAACGGCTCCACTCTCGCTCTAGGGCTGCGCTGGGGTCCAGAAGGGGTGATAATGCTATGCAGAGGGTCTGCTTTTGCGGCAACGTCGCGCCGGTGTCTAAACGTGCGGAAACGCCGCACGCAAAGGCGAGTTCAACGGTGTGATAAGGGTGCGCTACCACTAAGTGATGGAGGAGCGCCTGCATCCAAGTCCAACGATCTCGTACGAAGTAGAAAGACGATACCCAGCTGTTGCACAGCTTTGGGGCCACAAAGCATGGAGTTGGGGGAAACGGGAGTTTTGATAATAGTAGAATGGTCAGCGTGGTGTGAGGATGACATCACACAGGGGCAACGCGAGCGAAGCAAGCAAGAAAAGAAGCCTGGAAGTCCGGAGTTAGCCGAACGATCGGGCTGGTCTATTCTTTACACTTAATGCGTGCGTCTGTATGAACTCTGTATGAAGACATAAACGCTGACGGTCCCGCATTTTTTTCGTTGAGGACATTCATGGTGCGTTGGCCGGTCTTCATGCAAAACGCAAATGGATGTGTGCATCTGACGCACGACAAACGCAGGCCTCTAGTATAAAGCTCAGCAAGCTATTCCCTGTGGGTTTTATTCTTCAAGCTACACACAGCAATAACAAAGAGTGTTCCCCTAATCTCGGACGAGTCACTGGTACGGCAGCGTCAGTGAGAACGAGGTTCGAGGGGGAAGATCACACATTCTATAAAGTCATCGTTGGCGACTTCAACGCCTAGATTGGCCCTAGAAGAACGCCTGAGGAACTTCACATTGGTACCCATGGCCAACAGCGGAACTAACAGGGAGAGAGGCTCTCCGAGTTTATCATGACGACGAAGACCATCCATGGTAACTCACAGTTTCAGAAGCCAACCTCTCTACGGTAGACGTGGGAGTCGCCCGGTGGAGAGTACCATAATGAAATCGATCACATCATCGTCAACCGAAGATTTTGCCTGACCGACGTCGGTGTTGTACCGAAGTTCTCCACCGGATCAGACCATCGCCTCCTTCGCGCAAAATTCTTCTTTCCACGCAAAGGAGAGAAAGCCGCGAAGTACAAGAAGAGGAGTCCTGAACCAACCATCAACTGGGATCTCTTCACCACGGTAGCCGGCTTTTGAGAAGATACTGTTGTCGACAACATCGATAAAGAGATGACGATGACCAAGATGACTGCCCTCCAGCGCCCAGACGGAACGACCTCTTCATCTAGAAGGGTGATGGAGAAAGTCATCTACGACTTCTACTCGGAGCTCTTCGACAGTCATGTCCACCTCCCTCTATGCCATCTCAGGGAGGATGGATATGTCATCTCGTCAGTTCTCCTTTCCGAAGTCTGACATGCCATCAAGTCGGTGAAGAATCGTACAGCGCCCGGTACCGACAGGATTCGACCCGAACATCTGAAGAATCTACCGACAGCTCTTGTGAACACACTTGCTAGACTCTCCACGCGATACCTGTCGGAATGCAAGGTACCTAACCAATGAAGACCAGCAGGACTGTGCTGCTGTACAAGAAGGGAGATCCGCAGGACATCGGCACTTATCGCCCTATCTGCCTACTGTCCGTAGTCTACAAACTCTTCACGCGAGTAATCCTCAACAGGATTGAAAGAACACTAGACGAAGGACAGCCATGGAAGCAAGCAGGGTTTCGGAAAGGATTCAGTACGATCGACAGTATACACACCGTCACTAGGCTCACTGAAGTATCGCGAGAGTACAAGATGCCTCTGTCTCACGTTCATCGATTTGAAGAAAGCCTTCGACACCGCTGAAACAGAGGCAGTCTTGGAAGCACTGGGCAACCAGTGTGTACCGAATCAATACATCAGGATATTTCGTGAGCTCTATAGCAACTTCACGACCAGAATCTCTCCATTCTACGACGACATCACCATCGACGTCAGGAGAAGAGTTCGACAAGGCGACACTGTGTCGCCAAAACTACTCACCGCCAGCCTCGAGGACGTCATGCGATGATTAGAATGGGACAACAGGGGAGCGCGAGTTGACGGTTGGCTGCTTCACCATATTCGTTTTGCTCATGACATTGTCCTTATAACATCCGACATCAGTCAAGCGGAATGTATTCTCGCCGACTTCGACGACGCGTGTGGAAGGATCGGTCTCCAACTGAATCTAACGAAGACGATGTTCATGAGAAACGGATGGGTCCCGGATGCCCTATTCTCGCTCAACCGAACGACCATCTCCGAATGCTCCAGCTACGTATATCTAGGTCGGGAAGTCAACATGATGAACGACCTCGCTCCAGAGCTGGGCAGGAGGAAGCGAGCGGCTTGGGGAGCCTACAAGAGCATCGAGGACGTAGTGAAGAAGACGAAGAACATCAGGCTCCGTGCCCACCTCTTCAACACCACGGTTCTCCCTGCTTTGACTTACGCCTCGGAAACCTGGGCGTTACGTAAGCAGGATGAGAATGCGGTCAGCGTCATCGAACGCTCCATCGAGAGGGTGATGCTAGGAATGACCCGCCTCACGCAAGTGAGAGCGGGAATACGGAGTTCCACCCTTCGTCAACAGTCGAAGATCAGGGACGCTGCCGCGTACGCCAAGTCGAGTAAGATCAGGTGGGCCGGACACGTGATGCGCCTAAATGACCACCGTTGGACGACAGCCGTCAGCGACTGGACTCCGCGGAACGTAAAGCGCACGACAGGAAGACCGCCGACCCGTTGGTCAGACTTCTTCACGAAGTCCTTCAAAGAATGATATAATGCTCTTCGTGTCTCTCGAACGGACATTGGACTACCCTGGCACGTGAGAGGGACAAATGGAAGGATTGCTGGCGCCCGCTCGCTATACCCGACCATCAACGGGAGTCAAGGTGATTGAGGTGTTCAATATCGTACTACCCTGTCTTTGTTAGCAGTGACACCAGTGCATGGTACATGTGCTTACGTGGCTCAAATTTTTAAGAGATTTTTCTCCGCTGATACTCTGCATAATAATTCCCATGTTCTCTCTTCTTTGAACCTGGGCATTCCGTGATATAATTTTATACTGTGTTTAGCCATGGTTACTCGGCATCACATCGTTCACACAGACATCATTTTGTGAACCGTAACCGCAATCAGAACGTAAACAAGCTCCCGCTTCGCCTACCCTTCTTTTCAGACGATGTTAGCGCGGCCTTTCAAAAATGCATGTTCCGAGCTCAACTGCAGGACGAAGTTGTCTTGGTGCAGAAAACAGTTGGTTCGGAACAGGCTCTACGATAAACAATGTATATCAGAGCACTGCATTGTATGCCCGCACGGGAAGGAAGGCGACTGCGTAAAAGTAGGAGTGATATACCAAATAGAATGCTTAGATTGCAATACGCTGTATATAGGGGAGACCAGCAGCGTACTTTCTGTACGCGTTAAGGAGCATTTGACCAGCAAAAGGCGAGGAAGTCTGGTGTCGCCGCTTGGTAGGCTCAGGAACGAAGCGCACGGCGGGAATGATTTCGCTGTCAAATGTAAGATCCTGGCACGCGAAGATGAGATCTCGGCTCGAAAAGCGCTTGAAGCGTTTTGCATTACTGTAAAGGATTCAGAAATGAATAGCAGAAATGAGTGCTAATCAGTAACAAGTGACTTTCTGCCGTATATATCGTTATGGGAGCTCTAGACCGTATGTAATAGTAGATGCGGGCAGTGCGGTGTCACTCACTTGCCCGCAAACGACGGTCACAACTGGTGCGGATTTTTCCGCAAAAAACCGTGGATATAGGGTGGGTCCATCTCCTGTCCTGAGAGTTTCGAGGCAGTAAGCTGGAGAGAAAGTTGGAACTAGCAGAGTGGGAGGAGGCGTTTGGCGGTCTGGAACGCAGATAAAAGAACTGTGAGCCACTTTTAGGCCTCCGAAGACGACGGTTACGTCGAAACGTCAGGCACGATAAGAAATAAATATATCCACTAACAACCTGGTCCGGCTAAACACAGTATAAAATTACTCTGCATAATAATTTTTTGAGGTGCTGAACACGAATATCGTGTCCGCTTCAGGCCACAACCTCATTTTTAGGAGGTTACGACAGAAATACTGCAGGAAACGGAAGCAAATTGTCCATTTTGGCATTAAATTGGTAGTATCACGCAAATCGATATTGATAGACGTGATCAGCGCCTCAAATAACCCCTATGTGAAAAAATGGAAGGGTTGTGCGAGGTGTCTAGACTCAACTATGCGCACTTACGTGAATCTTCCTGGGTACGACCTGTACGAGTACCTCCACCACTAGGAAACGGATGTGAACGGGCATTTTTCCGGTGGAATCTTGCATGATGGGTTACTTGGACAGCTCATCATAAATCCTGCACCCATTTTGCACGGCAGCTACATTTTCGTATCGCTACGGTAGATGAATGTCGGAGCTGCACATACATTTAGACTGCACATACAATATCATGATTTTTTTCTGCAGGGCACTAAGCACAAACGGAGAACATATTCGAGATTGCCATTGTCACTGGCATACCCCATCTTGAAATGCCACGGACATCTGGTATACTTCCCTCGTGGGTGAAATACTATTAGGGTGTTAAGTTGGGAATGCGCGCTGATGTTTCGACGTCGTTATGAACGTGTTGCCAAACATTTTCTGTCAAACTTTTGATGTCACCTGAGAGGGCAAATCATGGAAAATTTTTTAGCATGTGGTTTGTCGAACATCCATTCATTGCTTATTTTTTAGAAGAATTTATAAGAAGACCAAAATTTCAGAATTTCCGTTCGCGTGTTTCATGTAGTTAAAGAGTTTAAACTGCCGCTGAGCACCACTATAGACCATAAGAAGAATTAAGAGAATTTTTGCTGTACTACAGAGCTGAATCCATGCGACAATGGATTACTCGAAATGGCCCCGAACTTGGGTAACTGAACCGAAATTGTGACTGCAAATCGATTCCTCGACTGCCCTGTTCTTCAGATCTGGAATCGGAAACCATACTTGGGACCGCCTAATGTCCCAGACTCTGCACTATCAGGCGACCACTTGCTATAATCGTTGAAACCTTACATGGAAGAGAAAAATTCCAAAACTGCGATAAAATTAAAATTTGGGTGAGCCGCTATTTCAGGTCACGGTGCTGCGAAATCCCACAGGAGAGCGCTCACTCTCTGTGTGGAAGATGTCGAAGGTTCAACAATACTAATTCTGCATTGAACTCAGACTGGGATGTTCAAACTTTGTTTTTAAGAAATAGTTTGTTCAATGCAAAAACGCGCATTTCCAACTTAACACCCTAATAAAAGCCGATTTTTTATCAGTTAGATCAGATCATTTCAGGCATACACACCGCTCGCTCCCTTGCATCAAATTGCGCTACTGATGCGTGGGGACATAGTCATATGTCCGTGAACGAACCTGGGCACGTATCCATAATACTTTATGCAATCGGATAGACGCGCTCTAGCGGATATATTAGTGTTCTAGAGAATCTACTATCCAATAAAAACATATCCGCTGATGTGCGAATCCACTTGTTTCACTGCAAACAATCTTTATCCGATCGATACCCGCTCGATGACCACTCATGACCTACCCCATCTCTACTCTGCGTTGTTTCTCGTGAAGACACTGCATCTGAGTCAAGAAATGAATACGTTGATGGATTAGCTACAGTGGGTAGGAGAGTGGATAGAAGTCGAAGTGTTTTCTCCTACGATCACATATATTGGATACGACATTGAACCAGGGCCTCTAGTAATCCCATTTAAGGTAGTCGCTATACTCCTCGAGGAGCATAGCACCCGACGGCGCCCGCTGGTCGTCAATGTTGACGTCGGCAAACATATCAACATCGGCAACCGATTGTCAAATCCCACAACAACAGGCGCCGTTGCCACAGTCGCCAACATTTTCGACGATCGGTCGCCAACATCAGCGACGGTCAGTCAGTCGCCGGCCAAAGACGGCGATCGCCGCGACGACTCGGCCACAATCGATGCGCATCGGCCTCACACTCGCCAGCGACGGCGACGCAGAGTGCCACAGTCCTCGGGGACTATAGCAGCAATGTAAGCTGACTGCAAATTACCATTCCCCAATTGACTTACTGTAGTAAGGGGCCGGAATGTAGCGAGATCGAAGCCACTCAGGCACTCATGGGGTTCGACCTCAGCACAAAGAGATCTAACCCCACCCACTGCCATGGAAGAGTTGACGTGCTGCTAGTGCCGTACGTGCTCTGTTCCTCCCCTCGTGTACTAATTACTACAGCCAGACATGCTCTGTTTCCTCTCCTCGCGTATCATTTACCACTGATTCACTTCTGGGGTTCGACCCCAGCACAAAATTTTTTTATCACACAATCCTGGCTTAACATATTGCTGATACTGAGACGAGGCGTATATAAGCAGGCACGGTGTTGTAGCTCAGTCATGTCTACGCTCAGACAATCGTCGGGGCAAATCCCTTTCCATACGCGGGCAAATCGCCGACGAACGTTCTGAAGGAGTCTTAATAGCGGGCAAAGTGCGCGCGGAACCGCACAAGGTGCGGCTCAAACGACCAATAGCGAGCTGAATACAGCATGAATCGGGCTGATGCACGACTCTCGAGCTTCGGCGCGCAGTAGGAAGAATGTCGGGCATCGGCCCGACATCCTTCTTATTGCGGGCCATTCCCTTTTCACTGCCACTGACCGCCGAATGAAATCTCCAAATAGCGGCCTAAACGTCGACATATTTCGGCTTAACGAGGGTGCGATGGGCACAGGACGAGAAAACCAGAAAAATCTTGCGCTCAATCCCAGGCTGCTAACTACAGTACTGAACTACAACTACTTTGGTACACCTCCCTCCCCCTCCCACGCCGGCCTATACTCCTTCTCAAAAGATAGACTGACTGCGCGACTGCACCATCACGGCGGAACCTGAACGAGGAATGCGGAGACAGCATGTTCTAATTAGAGGTGTTGAATGATGACAGTAGATGATAATGAATGAAGGGATCAGCGGAGAGAGAGAGGTCAGCAGCAGGGATGCCCGAGTGAATAAAACAGCGGACTCTCGATCGGTCATTGTAATGGCCAGGTTGGTTCGAATCCCTCAATGGTAGAAGAGAGCTAACACTGCGAAGACGTGAATGAACCTTGCAAAAAGTGATGTTTCCCCATTTCTGATGAGAAGTTATTCATTTGAGTCCGGCAGAACGGGATCAGTGAGTACATGGTTTGAGCGGACAGGGGTCAAAGCTCCATGAATTGCGGCCTCATTGCGGCCCAAACGCGGATGCTCTCCGGGCTGATATGGACAAAAGCTTCCATTTCTGCGGCCCTATAGCGGCATGAATCCAGATAATTCCTGGGCTGGAAGAGCCGGAAGCTCGTTTCGACCCTCGCCCCCCGCTCGTTCCGAACGGTATTTGCCGGGGTTTCGTCTTCGTGATTGTTTCCGCAGAAGTCTCCGATCGGTCCGTCAAGTTTCCGATCGCCCAGGCAAGATGCGTGGGAAGCGGTCGCGTTCGGACACGTTCGGCGCGGACGTAGAAATTCGCCGCGTGACCGCGGGGCCCACTGGGCTCCGGCGCCAAAGCCCCTGCGTATCCAGGCATTTCACGCGCATTTTTGCTCTTCTTTCGCTATCGGAGCGCGACAGCGTGCAAACATGTGAACGTGCAAGGCTACGTTAACACCATATGACACGTGAAGGGGCGAACGGAGCACGTCTTCTGAAGAAGCGAGCACGTGAGGGGTGGAACAGCAGTACGTGAGGGGAAGACAAAAATGTGACTTAAATGGGGTTTGTTCCAAAGTGGGTATGATTCGCGTGTTCAGCACCTTGAATAACCCTACTGGGGAGAGTTTTAGCGAGAGGATATCCTTGAAAATTTGGGCCAGGTGAACACCATGCACACACCATCAGCAGTTTTGCTGTTAACAAAGACAAGGTAATAAGAATATTTCGAAAAGTTCGCACATTTCCAGAACATCTAATTATTAGTGAAATACGTTATACAATAGCGTAGAATAAATTCTCAAAGGAAAACAGCATGAGGAAGAGAAATGCAAAAAACTGAGACGCGGGAGGGAGTGAACCTGGGAGTGTTTCTTTGAAGAACAAAGCACTTACCACTACACCACAACTCACCTGATTTACATGATCAGTGTGATCTCTATGAATGATACGGCAATGCGGGCGAAGGGGAGCTTTTCTCACGAAGTTTTGCATGTAGGGTTATACGGACAGCTGATCACAAATTCTGCATCTATTTTGAACGGCAACGCCATTTTCGCCCTGCATGTCCTATTGTGAAATGCCACAGACATCCCTTGTAGGTACGTGAGATAAAATGAAAATTTATCACTCATAACAGATGCGCTAGGCTTCCTTATTTAGCATGCATTTGCAATCCATCTGTCAAGATCTTGTCGAACATTTTATTCACTTTTCCCAATATGGTCACCTATTTTTCACTGCTCATTGTTTCCTTGCGTCAATCTACGCTTGGTTATGAGAACTTAGTAACTATGGCTGGAAAATGAAGGTGATGATCATACGAGATTAGCAACTCTAAATGGTATTTGATTTACCTTCAATTTTCTCCCCCAGTTGAAAAAAAGATATGATTACCTGAATTTTGCATCTGTCTGTAACTGAGTCCAGTCGAAGTTGTCTGACTTCATTTACTTCTCAAAAGGGAGTATTTGTTGAATCGAATCGACATTCACAGCCAATTCATGTGAAGGATTCGCCTACAGATTCGCATGGAAATTTTTGATAAAGAACGACTCCTCAGTGGTCATTCCGGGAATTTTTCAAACAGCCCTCGTACTGATTGCCTCCTTCTGAGGATGTCGACCAAGAAGTTGCTTCCTTTGCAGCATCGTTTAAACGAGTAGTGCAGTTTGAGCGAAACACGAAATAGAAAAGTACAAGAAAGAAAAAAAGAAAGAAAAAACTTTTTTTGACATTCCGACAGTAATCTTACCAGCAGCTGTAATGTTAATCAGTCTTTGAGGCAGCGAATATGAGTACACCCATCTGCAGGAAACCTGGGGGACAATTTACAAGAAAATGTGTGTATGTCCAAGTTTGTGAAAAACTCTTTGGTGAAGTTTTTAATGGCACGGTTTATGAACTCAGTTGGCACTTCTTGTGCAGATTGATTCGAGACTTCTGCTTGGAAGCACCATGAATAACCATGACTATACCTTCCTTCTCATCGTCAGATAATGGATAACTGTCACTCTCTGGTCGCAGTGGTCATATTTAGCATTTGATACGACGTCTCTGCTACTTTATCAACGTAAATATTTTAGCATGCCAGCATTGTGTACCACTAGATTCGTTATATTCGTTCGAGCTTCACCAACGGAAGAACCACGCAAGTTTTAGTACTATAATTCTTTACGTATCAATACTTTCTATTCAATTTTAAATGGCCCAATAAGGTTCTCCGTTTCATGCCTGAGTTCTGGAAAAATCTATAACTTTTCTCTCATTTCACGTTCCTAATCATATTCTCGACTTTCTTAGTCACCAAATCAATAATTAGTTAATCAATTTGATTATTTACTTGCCTATTTACTCAGAAAAAATGTCAGGATATGAGGACGATACTATTCATTTATTGAAGAAGTTGAAGTATTAAAGAATCTGTTTCCTCGCCTCCTCGCCTTTTTATTCTCTCAATCCTTCTCTCGAACCTTCTCCAGATGAACATAGTCGCTGTGTTATTGCTGTCGGCATGCGTAAGCCGAACTTCCCTTGTGCAAAGTTATTTATGAGATTTATGCCGTTCGCCATCTTATGGATTTCCTTGGTACATAGTGCTCGCCAGTTTCTACTTTTCGAATGGGTCGTTCTAATCGTTCCTATCCTAGATTACTAAAAGTTGTTTTCCCCTCGTCCTTTTACGCTAGACAAATGTTGCAGCGGGCATCGCGTCTCAGTAACTACTTTATCCCAGCATTTCATCCGTCCCTCTTTGCCAAAGGCAGAAAGGGATAGGCTTTAAGCTGAGCGAGTTGCTCGACGCAACAATGACTTGAATCGCAACTCCACACCACTTCTTACTATTGACAATCCTAATGTTTCTTTGCATTCGTTCACAAATGCTCCGCACAGTTCATCACATCAGAGTGCATCTCATGTTCATAGTCAGATGTCAAACTGAGCATTCCTCTCCGATGTGCTGATGAGTTCCTATCATACCTTTTGTCCAATATTCAACAAAAATACAAAAAATTACCGTAGCCTTCAGTTCCATATCCGTTAGTTCAATTTTGTCTTAGTTGCGTTAACTGAGACATGGCTCAATCCGAGTATTGATGTGGACACCCTAATAGGCGGACTGTTCGGGACGTACGAAATATTCAGATCGGGTAGAGTCAATAAAAGGGGTGGAGGAGTGGCACTCCGCGAAGCGGCGTTTTGGATCAGGATGGATCCTATTTTTGAGTTGAACTGGCCCAAAAATAACCTGGCACACGGGTGCGAGCCATTTTGAGTTGAACTGGCCCAAAAGTAACCTGGCACACGGGTCCGAGCCAAAGCGCCGCTAAGCAGCGTTTTGGCTCGGTTATTTATATCTCTAGTTACGCATTTTTCTTTTTTGAAGGAATGTTCCGCTTAGTACACCAGGATTTACGTGACGCTTTTGTATTTCATTTCAAAAACCAAACGAACCCTCTTTCAGACCCCAAGAGATCGCAAAAACTGAAAAAATGGTATTAAACTTTGGAGCTTTTGTTGCGCTTGACATTCTCAGACATTCAGGCGTTTGTCGCGCCGGCCTACAGCGTTTCTCGCGGCATGACACCTGCGGGACGAACGCAAAAGTGGGCGGGGTTGTCGCGCCTATTTCGCCGTTTGTCGCGCCTTATCCTGCGTGTGACCTGCTGTGAACCTGCCGGAGTCGGGCAAGTTAACCTGCCGCCGGGATGACAGAAGCATGGCAGGTCATCTTGCAGCGCTAGTACTAGCCGCCTTAATAGTGGTGCCTAACGAGCATGACTAAAGACGTTATAATCCAGAATAGGTTTTATGTTCGATTGCACTGGAACAGTTTTTAACCTTCTCATGGACGACAAAAACACAACGCATCCGTATAGCAACGGATGGCTACAAAAATGAGTTCCCTGGACACATATGCGCTTCCAGAGCCAGCAGTCGGCGAGCCGGACGGTTATGGCACGACGGATCTACCCGCCCGCACCGCACCGGTACGCGACCGCATCCCACGCATCTCGTCTGGCCAGTCGTTACACTGGGCCACGGTTTTAACCGGGCCTCAGTTGGCCAGACAAGTCCCGTAGGGCTCGTCTGCTCTCCGCCGCAGCGGGAGCAAGACTAAGTTTTCAAAGCCGTCTGCCGGCTTATATACACCTCGGCTGCCACGTGGCAATGGAGAGAAAAAAAACAGGCTGCAGGAATACCTGCAAGAGTCCTGCGTCAAGCGCACTCACAGCAGGTTTTGCTGCTCCATCCGCACCTTCAGCAAGTATTCCTGCTTCAGCCAGGACTACCTGCTGGAAGCCTGCATCGGCTGAGAGTGGGCGGGTTCGCCGGCGCTCCAAACGCCTGAATGTCTGAGTTGTCATCGAAGAAATTGAAGGACAGCTACCATTGTTCTACAGTGGCCAGAGAAAACTATGAACCGCGTGAAGCGGAGGAGCTGATCGAAGCATACTTTGAGGATAGGGTCTCATCTGCACGGGAAGTTTCAGTTGTACGAGAACCCGGTGAAGTTAAAGTTTATTGCGATGAGTTTCAATTCCCTCACTACTTTCGGCGCCACTTCAAGGAGCGGACTAACCGGACCAAACTTTTTCCAGGAAAAAAATCAAAGAAGTAGACTCGCAGAAAATCACTGTCATTCGCGAAGCGTGGCGAAGCTGAAAGATGACAATGATTTTCTTAGACTCAGGTTAACGCTATTGCCCGGGATTATTTTCTCAGAGGTAACGTTGCACACGGGTCCGAGACAGAGCGCCGTGGCTGTCAAGATGCTTGAGATGCAGGCAAGTTTAGAGCTCAGATGAACAAGTTTCAAAAAAAACAGTAACTCGAACATAACACATCGCAAATCATTTCTTCGAAAGACCAACCAACTTCATACGCGATGCATCTAATTGTAAGCTACATAGGAGATGCTCGCATGGGACAGTTTTGAATCGTTTCAATGCTCATCCAGCGGAGACAGACTCGTCACAACTGCTTTCATACAATTCTTCAAAACAGAGAGCCTGCCGAGAATTTAGGGGGGACTGTGCATGTTAAAGGCCACAAAGGCCCAAAAAATATCACTGAGGGCGTTCAGCGACGTGGCAGGGCGGTGGTGCCGCCACCTGACCCGACTTAAGACAATAACCATGAAGAAAATAAAGCTACGTAAATTTGTTAGGTTGTTGCGAAATCGATGTCGGATTTCGACAGCTAACTTTGAACTGTTGTAACTCGGCAAAAACTGAGCTTTCTCTGCGGGTTTAGTACTCGTTCTAATCAGCACATCTTCGCCATCCTTTTGCTAGGTTTTTGTTCCATCATGCCTGAAACCAAGCTTTTCCGACCCAGAAAGATCGGCGTAGTCGTTTTGAAGTAACGTGTTTTTGCGGCTTACTCTTCCTCTCAGGGATGGATCCCACCGCTTGAATTTGTGGTCATCTGTAGGGGAATTCTTGCTCATTGTGCGGTTGTGGCTGGTCGGCTCACATCCCGCTCTCCCCATCGCACCCAACCACGTGTCGTCTGCCAGAAGTGTCTTGCCCCACGGCTGACTATCGCCCAATCTCATGGCCACCCCGAGCCAACGACAGCTACTGACAATCGGCACGATCAACGCTCGAACCATCGCGACGACTCACGCCAACTAGAACTGGACCATGCAATGGAGAAGATTAAATGCGATATATCTGGAGTGACAGAAGCACGAGTAGAGGACCAAGGAAGCTATATCCTACCATCAAGTATGGTTGTGTTCCACTCCGGAGCTGTTAGGTCGTCAAGTATGAAATGTCTGACTTTGAATGAGACAGTTTCGACCAATGTTTTTTCCAACAAGATGGGGTACGAGCAATCCAAATATGCCCCTATGCTGCCGGTACAGCCTTGCCATCTTAGCGGCAGCATGGCTGCGCCAACAGCTTGGAAGCACGGGAAGCAAGTGGCGGTAAGTTGGCGAAGGGCATTTCCAACATCATGTTGAAAGTGGAACATTTTCTCCACCAAGAAGTAGACTAATACTTGGGACAAGTTGTGATCAAGTAGAGCAAGGTTTGGTCAGTGCAATGAGTGGCAAGTGGATTCTCCTCCCTTCCCTTCTTGTTTATGCAGCGCGGTTTTGCAAAAAAATAGTCAAAAATGGCACCATTTTTTGAGGATCAAACTGGGAAATTCATTCATCGTGCCACTCCATCGTATTGCTTTGAACACCTAAATATTAGGTTGTAGGGAAAGTTCTCGCGGTCTTTAAAATTTTGCTATTTTTAACCCCACGCTGCCTTGCAGCGACCTATCTTTTGCATATATAAGGAGGTCAGGTATGCGAGAGTTTATTATTATCATTCACTGTAAACTCCTGCACAACCGCTGCGAGGAAGATGGCCTTTTCAAAACAGTACATTTGCGGCCTTCTAGTATGCGGCTTCAAATCTGGTGAATCACCAACCGTATCCAGTCGCCGTTTTAACGCCGTATTTGGGGACGGTGCAGAGACCGAACGTCCTGCACAGGATTGAACCAGACGCTTTCATGTTGGCGACTTCAACCTCAAAGTTTCCTCATGGCCGGGACGCGTATCCGGAGTCGACAATAGTCGGTTGCGGGACCTGGTAGATTCAGATCCAAGACAAATTATGTGTGGAAGAACATAAGTCTTGGATGTTCACTTTAATCTTCACAGTAGATGAGAAGTGGTGTCTGTAAGTTAACATCAAGTGCATCACACCTTGGGTTGGCCAGGATGAGCAACATGAGCCGCACTCGAAGCAGGTCTCCACCCTCTGGAGGTTATTATCGGTGTTTGGCGTTACGGCAAAGGCATCATACACTGCGATGTGTTGCCACGCCACACTGCTCTCACGGTGGACCTGTACTGTCAGCAGCTGCATAGAATGGCCGCAAAAATAGCAAGACGGCGTCCGGATTACGGCACGATCCGATTCCTGCATGGCCCGGCTCGTCCACTCATTATAAGAGTGATCCTGGCTAATATTGCATATTGCACACTAATGTAAAATGTCTGTAAAATGTCTTCAATGTAAAATCCTCAAAGTACAGTGATAGTCAAAGTGTTCTTTTTTGAGTTTCGTGTCTTTTAGTATTTTTCCCTGTTTTAGTTCCACCCATTCCAAGCCGGCAAAACTTCTCTTCGCTGGAGCCTTTTTCATGTCGGTTAGAAAGGTGAAGATCCAAAGAGCACTATCGTGTGAAAAAAGCAAACGAAAAGCTCGGTTTTTTAACGGAAGGTTTCCATGGACAGCGTAGTTATACATCAAGAACAAAGAGAAATCTGCTCAATCAATGGAAAGTTCTCATAAATTGGTTGAAAAATGCTAACAAGTTATTCTAAAAGTCGATATTTGGCATGATGTCGATGAATTAGTTGATCACAGTCACTGTGTGATCAAGGTAGTCAGAATTATCGAGTAAACGGAAAGTTGGCGGTCCTTAACAAAGTGCGAGCGAGGTGCGAGGCGACCTCGTTAATCACTTTTCGTATGAAAGGTCCTCCTCCCGATTTTTTGTCTTTGAGTAGTTTGACAAAAGTTCCTCTCAGACAAAAATTTTGAAATTGATCAAAAATCAAATAGGTAATTTTGAGAGAAGGAGAATGTACCTTTATAATGGAAAGATAGATGAGAGTGGACGCGAGTAAACTCCGAAGATACCAGCTGTCAAACTGACCTCTCAAAAAATCAGACATTTCATACTTGACGACCTAATATCACCGCCCATCATGGAGTAGTTTTCCTAGTGCGCCAGTCACTCGCAAATGATGTGCGCTTCACGCCTTTGAGCAACAGGCTCGCAACCCTTCACCATTCCTCGCTCAAGGTAACTCGTGCTCTCTTATGTCCCGGCTCCGTCAATCAAGGAATAGCCACGACGAGTATGACAATTACCTTGAAGAATTTGAGCGCTTCTGCAGACGGATACCGGAGGGCCACACTCCCATCCTCTTAGGAGACAGTAACGCCAAGTTAGGACGCGATCCAGGAAACGAGACTATCACCGGTAAATACACTTCCGGTTCAAATGATCGCTGACGTCTGCTCACAGAAGTGTTAACCAGACTAGAATATCGCGCTTGAAGCACATTCTTTCGGAAAAGGAAAGGTCGAATACGGACATGGCGAAGCGCAAACGGAACAGTACCTAATCAAATTGACTTCATCTACCCCCTTCGTCCACTACTGTTCTTGACTGTGGAGTCGTAAGCAAGTTCTCCTTTGAATCCGATCACCGTATGGTTCGCATGCAGTTGGACGCACGTCAAAGCTCCCATCGCAACTTCGTCGTCCCCACTCATCTTCTAACACGTACCCACCTCGATCGCGAGCTGTACAAGGTCCAAGCCACTTTCCTCTCGACCAAACAACATCCTGAACCTAAAAATGCACTGGAGTCACACGACAGTATTCGTGCATTTGTAGAGACTGCTGAGAAAGATTGCTGGACGATCTCTCCTGACCCTCCACGAATAACCCCGAGAACACAGATTCTTCTCTCTGAACGAATCACTTTACGCAATGAGCTGTTCCCTGCAGGCCGAATCGCATATCTCACCGCTTGTAAAGAAGCCAGAATCGCTCTCCTTGAAGACATCCGTCGACGGAAGATTGCAATTGTGCAGAAAGCAACTGAGAAAAGCAGAAGCTTGAACGAACCTTCAAGAAAGGAAATCACTAACTTAGGCGGCTGATGTTCAAAGACCCAACAACCGGGGAGTACTCACACATATTACACTGAACTTTACAGTTCCTACATCAATTTCTCACTCGCTGTGCCTCTCTCCCTCGAATCATGCCCTCCCTTCTGCATTGACGAAGCGGAACATGCTCTCTCCCAACTTCGCCTTAGAAGATCCCATGGACCATATCGCATCTCAGCAGAACAATTGGCTCTCGCAGAATCTAGTGTAGCTCCTTTTCTTACGGTGCTGCTAAACAGTATTAAACGAGGTGATCCTATCCCTGGAAGTCTGACGACCGTATATGTGAAGCTGCTCTTCAGAAAGGGTGACCAGAATAATATAAACAACTTCCGCCCTATCATATCCTACTATTACTTAATTGGGTGTGTGTGTGTGTGTGTGTGTGTGTGTGTGTGTGTGTGTGTGTGTGTGTGTGTGTGTGTGTGTGTGTGTGTGTGTGTGTGTGTGTGTGTGCACGAGAACCAGCCAATGTCGTCAAAAACGAAGTGCACCATCGTGTTCAGCGCGTCGACTTATGTACGAAAAGGTTGCAAATTTTGATTTTTACCTTGATTAGCAGGTGTTTCGGTTCACTTTCCATCGCTTGAAGACCAACAGTTGTTTACATCACAGTGAAAATGAATGAGAGTTGGTGTTTATTGGTCTGCGTTTATCAGGTTATACACAAGATAGGATGCGGGTGGGTATGTTTCAGAGGCAAGCGAAGGAAAAAGAAGGGTGAGAGACAAGATGGAAGAATGGGGTTGGATTCCGCGAACTGATAAGGGAAGGCCGGCGAAGTGAGGAAACGCCTGGAGCTGGGTCCCACGGTGTGATAAGGGTGGGCCGGCGTCCAAAAGTGGAGAAACGCCTGGACACGGATCCAATGTTGGGGGACGTGCGCCGTGACCCAGAAGTTTAGGAATATGCTATCGATCCGGTTCGCACTACAGCCATGGAATGGGTGCTTTGACGCCGATAAATGGAAAAATACGAGAAACATGAGTACCGATAGGGTGAGGAGAGGCCGTCGTGGTGGGAGAATGTGCCATACTAGAACAATGCGAGCGAAGCGAGCACCACAAGAAGCCTGGGAGTCCGGCGTTAGCCGGACGATCAGGCTGGTCTTCTATTATTTGGCTTAGCATATGCGTGTGTCTCTGCACGAGAACCAGGCCCCGTCGCCGGAAAATAACAGCACCATCGTGTTCAGCCTGTTGAGTTATATACGAAAATGTGGTGAAATTTGATTTTCACCTTGATTTACTGGTGTTTCGGGCCACTTTAGTCATGTTCAGACATGTCAAAGGCAGTGTGTCAGCTCGTTACAGTCCCATATCATTTGAACATATTCCGGCTGCTGAGCACATAGATGTACTTCAAATTCCAAAGAGACGTCGAAAACCCCGAAAAATACGGGATCCTTGGCCGAGAATTTCAAAATCCTTGGCCAGTTGTGCGAGAGGCTTCATTCCGCAACGGACGCTTACTGATGGTATTGTTTTCCGACACGGAAAAACTTATTCTGTGTAAAATAGCTGCTGCTGTTCAATTCGGTGAACACTCTCAATTTTTCTCCGTTTCCTCCTTGCGGTCAGGGAAACTCGTCCATGTCAAGATCACATTTTGTCTCAAAAGTAGGGTTCTTCGACCGTTTTTCGGATTTCAAGTACATCATTGGAAACAGCGCGTCGAGAACAATTGGATCCCCTTCACATCTCGACATCCAAAACGAACTGGCACACTGTCTTTAAAAGCACAACCGGCCGAAGATTTTGATTTTCTCGGCCAAAGAATCACGTATGTTTTGGAGTTTTCGACGTCCTTCCGAAATTTAGAGTACATCTATGGGCTTAACAGCCCGAATATGTTCAGATGGTGTGGGATTGTGACGAGCTGACACACTGCCTTTAAGTTCTCTTAATGGCCGACCGTTGCGTTTACCACAGTTGGAATGAATGAGATAGGCTTACAATTAGAAGACCGTATAAAAGGGATGAGTCGAGTAGGATATATCCTTATATCCAAGAGAAGAAGCCACTCAGACAAAGTATCGCACCCATGCGTAGGACTACTGCAGGGAACCCGGAGGAGTTGATCAGGAGACCCGGTCTGTTACAGACCGCAAGCCCTGATTCATTCCTCCGCAAACCTTAGTTCCCTCCTCCGCATGTCCCGAAATGGGAATTTTCAAACAAAACTTATCACTCCCACCACCACTCAGTGATTTCGAACTCATTTACCATTGCTGCTCGATTGCTTCCCAGTCCGCTGCCTTGCCTCTGCTCCATCCGTGCCCACAACCGAGGGTCTAGTTGAGGCATCGACCCCCGACCCCCAAGAAACTATCGATAAGTTTATCTATTTGATTTCCCATCATTTCGCCCAGGGAGCGCTGAAGACATGCTTCTTGGGGTTGTTCAGTCACACTGAACACAATCTCAGACAAAAATGTCAGGGCATGCGGAGGACGATAGCTCTCATTTCTTAAGGATGTTTATCGGTCATGCGGTGATAGCCTGCTTCGGGACATGCGGAGGAAGTAGTCGAGGGGTGCGACCTATGCCCGAAAAACCATCGGGACTTGCGAAGGACGTAGTCGGCGTTGCGGCATACCCCCGAACTCTGATAAAAGCCTTGGATGGGTGCGGAGGAACATGGCAGGTAATCCGAGAACCCCCCGATGCCTGACATCACGGAGCAGTGAGTTCTGCTTATTTTTCCACTGTTTGTAGCCCTGCACTGCATCCTTCTGTTACATTAAGGCCTAGNATGAATGAATTTCGTGACACACAGACACGCACACACACTTACACACTTACACACAGAATAAGCCCGTTATTATTAGTCATGATGAATATAGCTATGTCAAGATTTTTGGAATGTTTCGTTTTACTCAAACATTGGGATCTACCTACTTAATAGAGGGCATCACTTTCACTGGGCCCGCATTAATTGCGTCGTAACCGATGGTTACAGAGAAAGTTATGTCCTTGAACAACTGCTTTTTTTTCCTTTTTCTAAGTTAACCGACTTATAACCAGGATATAATCACATTGCAGAATCACCTGCATGAAAACCTTGTGGATCCATTTGTTTCTCAACCTTATTTGCAAAATACCGCTCAGAGGGGGACCGAACACTTGATAAACAACAGGTGAGACGGTAGTCGTCGCACTGAGCCACCGTGTTACTGAGACGTTACAACTATATAATGATGAAGGAAACCAACGACAGACACATCGCTGCTGTAAATATGTATATCTTGTTGTACTAGTAATGAGTTAACGGATTCATATGAAAAGTGTTCATTACTAATTGTGAGCACTGTATCGAAATTTAATCAATCCACATTTAGTATGATTTTTTTTCATTTCCAGGGCAGAATTGCGCCATAACTAATGTGTCCGAACCTTTTTCCCTATTTTGAGTGAGATCAGAGAAGTAAAGTAAAAAAATGCAACGCTTTAACAAACAGCAGGGTTTGAATCTTGTATTATCATCACAATGGCCGTTAACCCTTTGCCAGAACTCAATCGTGCGCGCCATTCATAAACAGCCTCCACAGCCTTATAACAAAAATTCAACTGGTCAAAAACTGGTATACTCAGACAAAAATGTCAGGACATGCGGAGGACGATAGCACTCATTTCTTAAGAAAGTTTATTGGTCATGCGGTGATAATATTTTTCGGGACATGCGGAGGACGTAGTCGGGGATGCGCCATACCCCCGAACTCTGATAAAAGCCTCGGATGGGTGCGGAGGAACATGGCAGGTAATCCGAGAACCCCCCGATGCCTGACATCACAGAGCAGTGAGTTCTGCTTATTTTTCCACTGTTTGTAGCCCTGCACTGCATCCTTCTGTTACATTAAGGCCTATACGGGTTCTTATTGTCATTTCCGCCATAAGTTGTCTCAGAAGTGTCGTTTTCACAGCTTCATTGATTCAAACTACAGCGCAAATAGCACTGTGCATGCCCTAGCAGAGGAACAGTCTTACTTAGAGGTCGTTTCCGAGATTATTACAGAACCGGAATTCACGCAAAGTGCCGAAAACAGCAGCATACATGAAAGACCTCAGGGTAAAGGATGAAATGGTCGGTGTTGATCAATCCCGTCATGTCATGTGGGGTGCGGCACGCTTTCGACTTCATCTGAGAATCAAAGAGGCATTGAATACGTATATGCCCTATACGGTGACTTGTTGGGGGGGTATCCGATGTACCAAGTCACTGCTTCATACTCCCAGACTCTTTGGAAGCAATCTACAAAATATGGAGGGATGGATGGCTGGGTTGGACATGGGCACGATCGAACTATCGACCGTATGTTGGAGATACAAACATACCCTAGACCTTCTCGTCATGACAATCCCAGTAAGTTACACCAACAGGCACAAAACCGACGAAAGCCTCTTTCTGAAAGGGGTCGAAGTTTCTAAAATTTGGAGCAAGGAGGTGGATCGCTCCAAGCTGTGCTAGCTGCTTGCCACCGCTGCAAAGTTGGCAAACGAGTATCGGCGTGTCCGATCGATAAGATCAACGGCTTCACACGTCAATTCGGGTCAGCAAACTGTTACGGGAACCGTCCTGGAAAACGTGTTTAATGAGCATTTTGAGACAAAATGTGTATATAGCGGGAGTCAGCGCGCAGAGTAGATGCTGAATCTGCTATTACCTCAACCACGAAAGTGAGGTGGGCCTCTGTCTTTAAGAGCTTTAGAAAACCCCAGTGAGGATGTATCTATCTCTTGTATCTCTATCTCTTCTCATCAGAAGCGAAAAGAAATACGCAAAACCAGTAAATGGATAAATTTACATCAAACCGTTGCCACATTGTGTTAATTATATTAAACAACCCCAAGAAGCATGTTTTCAGCGCTCCTCGGGACAAATAGTGGGGAATCATTGAGATAGATAAGCTTTTCGTTGGCTCCTTAGCGGAAAGCGTGCTAGAACTTCTATGCCTAGAATGATTACGTAATCAACATTTCGTCCCGATTAGGGTAGATCGCAGTCTGCAAAACTCTCTCCACTAGCGAATGCATTGCGATAAGAACATTAGTCGATGCCTCAATCGACCCCTCGGTTGTGGGCACGGATGGAGCAGAGGCAAAGCGGCGGGCTGGTAAGCAATTGAGGAGCAATGGTAAATGAGTTCGAAACCTTTAAGCGATGGTGGGAGTGATAAGTTTTGTATAAAAACTCCCATATCGGGACATGCGGAGGAGGGAACCGGGATTTGCGGAGGACTAAATCAAGACTTGCGGTCTGCAACAGACCGGGTCTCCTGACCAACTCCTCCGGGTACCCTGCGGTAGCCCTACGCATGGGTGCGATACTTTGTCTGAGATATGACAACGGTTTGACGTAGCCTTAACCATTTGTTGGTTTCATCTTTTTTTTTCGCTTTTGATGAGAGGATAGTGAACACGCCCACTCGGGTTTTCTAATGCGCTGAACATACAGGAAGCGTCAATCACGACTGCTACTTTCGCGGATTGGCACGCCGCAACATCCATGAGGCGCGGGCGAGGCAACACTCAACATCTACAGCGCTCGTCTGCGGCGCATGGATGTCGCGGTGCGCCAATCTATGGGAGTACCAGTCGTGATTGACCTTCCCTGTAAACATGGCTAGCACTTCAAACTGAAATCAGCTCGTTCATTTTTAATCGGTTTTTTGACTTATCGTATTTTCAACTTCCGTTTGCGGAAAGGCCCAGTGGTAAGAAGCTCGCTGCCCACGCACACTGGTTCGAGCGCGATCGTGGCCAATCAAGCCATCCATCCCTCCGGGGTCGGTAGATTGGTACCCGAGAGTCTTGGTATGAAGTACTGACTTGGTACACCGTGTGCCCCCGCAATTCAGTGTATAGGGCACATACGCATTCAACGCCTCTACGATACTCAGATGAAGTCGAATGCGTGGAGCATCTCACAGACGGGTTTGATTAACGCCGACCACTTTATCCTTTACCCTGAGGTCTTTCATGTACGCTGTCGTTTTCGGCAGTTTACATAAATCCTGTTAATGTAGTAATCTCGAAAAAGACCTCTGAGTAAGGCTGTTCCTCTGTTTGGGCACGCACAGTGGTATTGGCGCTGTATTTTGAATCACACATATTGTAAAAGAAAGATTTCAGAAACACTTTAAGTAAATCATGATTCATAGCGAAAATGGTAATAAGAACCCGTATAGGCCCTAATGTAGCAGAAGGATTTAGTGCAGGGCAACAAACTGTGGAAAAATAAACAGGATTCACGGCTCTGTGATGTCAGGCATCGGGGGGTTCTCGGATTACCTGTCATGTTCCTCCGCACCCATCCGAGGCTTTTATCAGCATTCGGGGGTATGTCGCATTCCCCGACTATATCCTCCGCAAGTCCCAATGATTTTTCGGGCCTAGATCGCACCCCTCGACTACGTCCTCCGCATGTCCCGAAGCATGCAATCACCGCTTGACCAGTGAACTTCCTTAAGAAATGAGGGCTATCGTCCTCCGCATGTCCTGTTTTGTCTGAGCAGCAAGGCGAAGAAGGACACGGATGACGGGTAAGCGAGAATGTGGTAATCGCAACAGATACATAATGCTACGCGGAGGGTCTGCCTCTGCGGCAACAGTGCGCCGGCGTCCAAACGTGGGGAAACGCCCGGAGGCGGTTCCAACGATGTGATAAGGGTGTTCCGGCGTCCAAACGTAGGGAAGCACCTGGAGACGGACCCAACAGTGTGGTTAGGGTGCTCATGCGTTCAAACGTGGGAATACGCCCGGAGACGGGTTCAGCGGTGTGATAATGGCGCGCTAGCGCTAAAAGGTGGAGAAGCGCCTGCGTCCAGGTCCAACGGTCTCGTACAAAGTAGAAAGACGATACCCCACTGATGCATAGCTCTGGAGCCACAAAACATGAAGTTGCGAGAAACGGGAGTTTTGATAAATGTAGCATTGTCGGCGTGGTGTGACGATGATATCACATAGGGCAATGTGAGCGAAGTGAGCAAGAAAAAAAGCCTGGGGTCCACCTTAGTTAGCCGGAGGACCAGGCTGGTATCTTTAATATCAGGAGTCAAGGCAGCCACGAGAGCTATTCTGAACCGCATTGATGGGAAGCTAGAAGAAACTGAAAGCCCAAGCCAAGTTGGATTTCGAAGAAGGCATTCTACTCTCAATCACATGCATGCCCTCAAGCAAATTCCCGAGAAGAGCAGGGAGTACAACTTCCCAGCTTATGTTGCTCTAGTCGACTACAAGAAAGCTTCCGATAGTTCGGGGTGGAATGCAGTGTGAACAGCAGTAGAAAGAAGAGGTATACATCTAGAGCTCACAGAGATGCTTCGAAAGCTATGCGAATCATCTTCTGCATCCGTTCTAGTCAATTCTTATCCAGTTCAAGTTACTATTCGAAGAGGCATCAAACAAGTGATACGATGAGTCCTAAGCTTTCCAATGCCACCTTGCGAATGGTTCTTGAATACATTGAGTGGGAGACATGTGGACATAGAATCGGAGGCAAGATACTGTCCAGTCTCGAATACGCAGATGATGTTGCACTGCTAGCATCGGCTCGTTCTATGCTCGGAAAAATGATGCGACTCCTAGAGGCTGCTTCGGCAGAAGTAAGACTTCAGATTATTCCTGAAAAGTCGACACTTTTAACAAATAGTGAAACATCTAGGCAATTAATACATATTGACGGAAAAACTTTCAATTTCGCAGACCAGGCAATGCATCTCAGTTGCTGCCTCTCGTTCTCACTCAGCCAATCGGATGAAGTCGCACATCGAGTCCAATCAGGGTGGAACGCGTTTAAGAGGTTTGAGGATATCTTTTGCAACAGAATGGTCCCTCTTTCTCTCAAAAAACGGGTTTTCGATACTTGTGTAACACCATCGGTATTGTATGGAGCGGAAACGTGATCACTGCGAAGGTCGGATATCAGAGAGCCGGAAGTTACGCAAAGGAATATGGGAAGGAGGATGCTGCAGCTGACAATACTGGACCAGTGGAGTAGTAAACGGGTGAGAGCGCTCATGAAACTGGCCGATTGGGCAAAAGAAGCCACCAAGAAGAGACTACTATGGGCTGAAAAAATGAGATCAATGATTGATGACGAATGGGACCGACTAACTACGACTTGGATATCATACGAATACGTGAAGAAAAGAAAAAGAGGTCATCCTTGCACTCGATGGCGTGATGAGCTATCAAAGAAGATCGGACAACATCGATGGAGCATAACAAAAGAAGAGTTCGATCAGGCCATGATACGGCATTCGAATTAAGAGTTAATTCCCTAATAAACTGTAGACTGTAAACTGAAGGGGAACAGTCCGATGAGTAATGCAAATAAGGGAGAGTCTCGATCTCCGTCTGCATCTACTTCTAGAGCGTCTGGAGTGCAAAGTGTGGTCTTGAGCTACTGTGAAAAACTGTAGAGGATGAAGCGAATTGAATCCACTTGTTCAGTTTTTCCATTATGCTCGTTCCTCCGACGGCGCCAAGAATAATATAATGCACAGGTCTGCTTGTGATAGCTTCTAAGATTGCTCTCAAAACGGCACTGACGTCATCGGATTTCAGTCCATAACTCTGAGGCACGTGTCTCTAACACTAAATGACTTGGGGCGACACTGAGCTACCACTTTATTAAGCATTCCCTCCTGCATAGGTTGGCAATATTTCATGTTCAAGCCACTCCCCTGCTATCAACTATAAATCCATGAAACAGTTTGGGACGAATTTCAGCGGACGGATGCATTTCGATTCACCTTTGAAAACCACAGTAAAAGTGGGTAGATCTGAGCAAAAATGAATGAGCAGAAAGAGGAAGAAATGGCCTTTGGAACAGGTACGAAATATATAGTGGAAGCATCACCTCACATTCCAAAGCATTATTCCAATGTTCGTGGTTCAAAAATCCTATATCGACTTCGTAACAACCTAGTATTTCATTTCCCCATAGTTTTCGGTTTTTCCCCATGCATAATTTCCTCCCTCTGCATAGCATCACAGCCTAAAATAAGGGAAACGGTAGAAGGTCTCCTGACCACATTGGGTTAAACTTCTAGAAAATGAGACCACTTAATTGTACCTCAAACGAAAAGAACCGAAGACTATTTAGGTAAGAGGAGAAGGCATCAGAACTCCCGTCAGCAAATAGATTCACATAACAAGCCGATTCCGTCGAAATTAGCCAGCTAGCTATTCCATATTCCGAACCTTTGCACGAAGAAAAAAATCATTAAGGTAGACCCGCCGAAAATCACTGTCATCCGCGAAGCGCGGCGAATCTGCGCATCGTGTGAATAACAGCGATTCTCTTGGAGTTCATCTAACCCAGATGTAACGTAGCACACCGGCCAGAGACAGAGATCGGTCCCAAATATCCGGACGCTCATTCTCGGGGAATGCGTCCCATGTCCCGCCTCACCAGTGCGGGTATCACTGCTGCTGTTATCAATGCATCCTTGTGAAGTGAGCATATAGGCGATATACAGGTGGTTCAAAAGAGTCGAGTTGGTGTATTCCCATATGAAAGCACAAAAGTGCTTTGACAACGCACGTTCTAGCTTGTTATTTCCAGTGATTTTTAGCTGTTGAAACAGCCTTGGAGATGAGGGAGCACGTAGAACGCATGCGTTCAATCAGTGCCATACCGAATCTCTCGTGGATGGCCCGTATGTTTTTATTGGTAAATGATAGTGTTACACCGAGGAACTCAGAGGAAATTTCTGCAACATAACTAAATTTACCATCTCAATCCTTACTACTACCAAAATAGAGTCAAGCAAACGAAGCTGATACTCAAAGAGGTTTTACTTACCGGTGTTAGCTGATTCATGATGTATAGCCTCCCGTTGAAACGGACCAACATGTTCGGAAATCATTTTCAGAAGAAAATGGTCGGAAACAGTGTCGTGACGGATTCCATTTCAACGAAGGAAACGGTTTATGCTACACTTTCTACGCGGTAGGTGAAGTTTTCTTTTTTTGCTGTCGGCTTCCCATTATATTCCGCTCTGGAATTCAGATGCAATACATTTGTTGGGGTAAACGCGCTTGCTAACACATCTTAGAGGTGAGAAATTTCAGTCTGCAACACGGTTCTTTTAAGGAACAGTACCTCAGACATTCGAGCAACTCTAGAGCGGCATGAGCGGGACACTGCAGGATGTACATTTCGGGTAGAGTTCCTCGGGAGGAACTGACCTGCATTCGACAAGGGGAATAATGGGGGGGGGGGGGGGGGGG
>JARK01001471.1:141401-169173 GCA_000688135.1 Ancylostoma ceylanicum
GGGGGGGGGGGGGGGGGGCGGGGCAATAGCCCCAAAAAACTCGCCCGCGCCTTCGCGCTGATTCCCCCACCCTCGTAATTATTCTGATATGATCCCCCCCCCCCGGAATGACGGATTTCGAGGGGGATCGCCGCGCTCTGCATCCCCACAGGGGCTCGCTGGCCTCGTTGGCTGCAGGGGCTGCCACTGGCTGCCTGGCCAGCAGGCAGCCCCTGCAACTTAGGAGAGTACACATATAAAATAAAATCAATTTATTAATAATAGTATTCATACAATGTAAGTCCTAGTAACTGGTAAGCGGTGACTATGTGAATACGTGGGAAAATACAAAAAAAGAAAACACTATGAAACATGGACAGAACAATGATATACAGTAAGATTACATGCAAGTATAGATAAATAAAAACAAAATAGAGTAAAACAAAATACTGATAGAGGCTTCAACGAGGCAGAGAAAATTTACAAGAGACCAGCGTAAAGTAACCGTGGAAGAAGCACAGACGAGGCAAAAAAGTACCTTTCTGATAGCCATAGGAGAAAAACTCGTGAGGCACTCTTTAAAAAAGAAGTTTTCGTCAACCCTACAAGAAACCAGTCACCCTCAAAAAAATGTTAGTCAACCCCACGAGAAAACAAGTTTCCGCGCAAGCGACAAAAAAGTAGTAGGAAAATTCTGTAGAAGCAGTGAAAAAAGAACGGAAAAAGTGAACTTTTCGCGGCCCAGTTTCTGGAATTTGCACTCCGTCAAAAGTGTAATTTCCAACCCGGTCTGGACATTAGCATAAATTTGTTCAAGGGGCGCAAGGAATAATTAAAAACTCGTAAGTCACTGATCCAAAAAATCACCAGTATCCCGAATGAAGAAGGAAGTGTTCGCGAAAGACTTGATTATCTTTTGAAGATCTAAACTAGGAAAAAAAACTGATTATGGCGTAGTTACATGGAGGGTATGCAATTTACCCGCGTCAAAAAGCACGTAGTAGGAGTGCGTAAAAAAACTGTCAGAGACCCAAATGAAAAAATCTAGGCCGTCCTGAAAGAAGGAGTTTTACTAACAAGGGAAGGATACCAAATGTCCGTGGCATTTCGAAATGAGATATGCCTAGCAATGTGAAGTTGGGAATGCTGATCTGTAATATGTTCCCCATTTGTGCTCTGTCCCATTGCAGGAAAAGTTATGACCTTGCATGTGCAGTGTATACGTACATGGACTTTCTACAACCATCTACCGTAACCACACGGAAACCGCGTTGCCATGCAAAATGGATACAGAATCTGTGATCAGCAGTCCAAATAACCCCATATGCAAAATTTCACCGAAGGAATACCCGTTTACGCCGGTTTGCCAAAGATGGAAGTGCTCGTACCAGTCGTATCAAGGGAGACATACATATGTGGGCATAAGCAAGTTTAGGCACCTCACAGAATCCTTCCAAATTTTGCAGAGAAGGGTTATTTTAGGCGCTGACCACAAATGTCAACATAACTTTGAGTGGCACTACCATTTGGATGCCGAAGTGGACAACTTATTTCGGTTCCCCACAGTGCTTCTACCGTAGCCCTAGAAAAATGGGATTGCGGTAAAAGTGGGTACGATAATTCGTGTTCAGCACCTCAGATAACCCTACTATGGGGAGTTTCAGCGTTAAAAAATTCTTGAAAATTTGGACCACGTAAGCACCATACACCTACCATTACCAGTTGCACTGCTAACAAAGACGAGGTGATCAGAATCCTTCAAAAAGCTCCCACACTTTCAGATCATGGAATTGCAAGTGAAAAACGTTATAAAATAGCATAGAATCGATTCTCAAAGGAAAACAGCACGTGGAATGGAAATGCAAAAAGCTGAACTGCTGAAGGGATTGAACCTGGGACTGCTTCCTTGAAGAGCGAGACACTTACCACTACACCACCATTCACCTGATCTACGCGATCAATGAGACCTCCATTAATGATCCGGCTTAGGCAAATCGGGTGTAAATGAACATATTCTCTCATGAAATTTTGCATATAGGGTTATTTAGATTGCTGATAACAAATTCTGCACCCCTTTTGCACGGCAACTTCATTTTCATACAGTTTCGGCAGATGAAAGTAGAAACTGCACATATATACTGCACATACAACGTCGTAACTGTTTCTGCAGCGGCAGAGAGCGCCGACAAAGAACATAACGGGGATCAGCATGGTCAGCTATACACTAAGAGGCATACCCCATTTTAAGATTCCACGGACATCTGGTATCCTTCCCTCGTAAGTTGGACAAAAAGCGAGTAATCGCGTGGGCGAAGAAAATTCCTGGCCCTGCTTAGTCAAAAAAAGAGTCGCACTAAAAATCTCGCATTTCTCAAGCTGAAGCAAGGGCAGTTCACTCGGGTAAGCAGTTTCCAGCAGGACATTGTCGAGCGAGGGAGGATGGAAACGGAGCAGAGGAGGCCGAGGAGGCTCAAAAAATATGGACATCTTCAAAACTGATTGGTGTGGAGAAGGAAAGCAATGAGTGGTGTGGAGGAGGCAGCGAGGCACGCGCATTCAGCTTAGACACACTTTCCATGCAGGACCGGATGTTTCAAGGCGCGCAAGTTCGGACCTAGTGCGAAAAACTAGGTGAAAAGTGAGCAATGCATCACAGTTCAAGTAAATAGGCACTCAAAAAGGCTATGGAAAGGAAAGCTGAATGCGCGCGATGGCTGCAGAACAAACAAAGTGGAGGAATACAAAAAAGTAGGCAAAAAATGTATGAGAAACAAAGTGAAACTGCCACGCAATGAACTTCCCGATCATGTCGTTCTTCTAGTGCCGCAGGAGGAGGTGCTGGTGGTGGAGGTAGTGGTGATGGTGGCGAATGTGCTCTCTGACACAGGAGCATTCTTCCTGATTGGGGCATCCTGGCTCAAGTCGTCGTCCGACGACAGACCCGTGGACTCCTCCAACTGCGGCCTGACATGGTGACGCTTTTGAAGAAAAAAAGCCATGGGAAAGTCATTGTGGCAAAAGTGTTAGGTGAACCCACCGGATTTGGTGCCAGTCGCTCCGTGCCCATGTGGTACTGCCGAATGCCGGCCCTGAAAACAGTATTTCGTTTTTTTTTTTTTCAGAGAAAAGAGACTGGCGTAAACAATGCATTCACATAGCCTTGGCAACGGAAACTCTGCATGTTTTTTTTTGTAGACAAGGTAGACTTCGCGATTGCTCGAGGAAGCGGCGGAGGGGCTGACAACACTGAATACGAAGACGATCGGACGTTGATGGAGCGCATGGCGTGACGACATCATGTGCTGGCGTGGCACGCGGTGCATCCCGCTGGATACGTGTCCTGAGATGCTGCGTGACAATTCTTGGCTGTTGTAACTCGGTTGGAAGAGTTCCTGGCTCGTTGCCGGAAAATCGCTCCACTGTGTCGATGCTACAACTCTGTTCTCAATTATGAATGGAACCTTCATCACAACTCCAAAACTCACTTTCTCCCTCTGCTTCGCGGTGTTCACTCGTTCGCTGAAAGCGGCGGTTTCTATAAAGCGCAATGATGGGGTGCTAACGTTGCATGGTAACCAGTCAGACACTTACTTGTTGCGTTCGATGAACAGTGTAGTATAGTTTGGCTGATAGTCGTCATCTTCTCATAGCTCAGAAGCAGATGTGGAAGCGTACGAGTGGTATTCGACGCACATATTGAAGTGAAAGGAACTTAGGCGCTAGTACTAGTGAGCAGTATCAAGGTACTCTAGCCTGACTATCTAGAATCAAAAGCGGAGCGGATGAGATCGTTAAATTGGCGCTATAGTCCACGCGACTGTGAGGGTTAGGTCTTTAAAGGCAGCACCCACGAAAAAATTCGCTACCTAGGTTTCAACGCGATCTTGGGTATTTGGGTATGCGGAACATAGGTAAAGTGTTCATTTCTCCCAGAAATCATGGTGAAATGGTTTTCGGATATCACCAATTCATTGCTTTATAGCAAAGCGGCCGAGTTACGCGAATGGATTAGATCAAGAAAGTCAATAACGCTGTCTTTGTTGTCGACAAATTTCCTAGCGCAAGTGGATATTTGACTAATTCTGCAGTTTCTCTAGAGAAGAAAAATCAGAAACGAAAAGAAATTAGAATGTTCACTGCAGAAACATTCCGCATGAAAAAAAAAGAAAACCAAGGGTTACGTGTAAAGAGCCAGAAAAAGTGAAATTCATACCATGCGCAAAAATTTGACAATTCTGAGTAAAACAAGGGATGGTATGGTAGAATAACAATTAAGGGGATTGAAGGTAGTGTATCGGGCCGTTTTGGGTATCGAGATGGCAACGGAATCCAATTCTTCTTGACGTGCTGGTTCCAATGATGTACTTGAAATCCGAAAAAACGGTCAAATACCCCTACTTTTGAGGCAAAATGTAATCTTGATATGGACGAGTTTCCCTGACCGCAAACAAGGAGGAAGCAGTGAGAAATTGAGATTGCTTATCGAAATGAACCTCTCACCAGCAGCTATTATAGACAGAACAAGTATTTTCGTGTTGGAAAATCATGCCGTGCACTCAGTAAGCTTCATTGCGGAATGAAGCCTCTCGTACGACTGGCCGAGAATTTTGAAATTCTCGGCCAAAGGATCCCGTATTTTTCGGAGTTTTTGACGTCTTTTTGAAATTCAAAGTGCATCTCTGTGCTGAGCAGCTCGAATATGTTCAGATGATGTGTGAGTGTCACAAGCTGACACACTGCCTTTGAATAGAGGGAAGCAGATCATCACAGTGGGGAACTTTTCGAAGTGAGCAGTAGAAACAAGCATAGGTGCGATTGTCGGAGCCAAGGCTCTTCCCCCCTTCACTTTGGGCGGGGGTCCTGCAGACCCCCTTCACAAACAAAAAGGAGGTGACCGGGGCGAAGCCCCGGTAAGAAAGGCATTCAATAAAACATTTTCGGATAACCAAGAAGAAGAAAGCGATTAAGAGAAGAAGGACGCATGTGAAGGAGGAAGGAAGAAACACAAACCGATGTCAGAAACTAAAATTTAAACATTCGAACAAATACATGTAGATTACACATATGTATGTATGTAGATGTGAAATCCGTAAATGCTTTGGTTGTGCGAGTGCGTGACTGATTTCGCAATTGGAGCGCCGAATTGCACTGATTTGTAGTGCTTGAAAAAATGAAGAATCGCATAGCTAGGAGTGGAAATTTCCACAGAGTGAAGGGTATCTACAGATAGCTCAAACCTAGGGGATCAAGCCGCCACCTAGTTCATGTGAATATATTCACCACTGGAGGAACCGTTTGCATTTTTCAAAAGCAACACATTTCGCAGCGGTTTCAGTTCTATGAAGAATAAATATGTTAATCATGAGCGAATCAAAAATGGGACAGTCCAAGCAAGAAGAGGAAGAAATTCTCCATAAGCTCCAGTAGAACACTAATCTTGATGTGGGGATCTTATGGGATCCAAATGGGAATCTTTGAGACTGTGCAAAACGGCGAGATTAAGTGGGTTTTTTAGCGAATTTCTCTTCATACACAAAACGAAATGAGACATATTGCATACATGTGTGAAGCAGAGAAGATTCTCTATCGTTTCATATATAACATGATAGGTAAAATTTCGTTCTGCTCTGTGCGGGAGGGGGGAGAGCCAAAACTAGTACTTTGGCTCTGGCCACTGGTCAGAGAAAGAAAAGGCAGTGCGATGAGGGAGGAAGCGCAGAGCGGCGACTGAGCCGTTGTTAAAGGCCGGCTCCGGCACCCTTCATTTTTCAAGGGAGCAACTCAGCACGTCTTTCCAGAAGAAATAACAAGTGGTGTAGGTGTGATGCCATGACTGATCGCTCATATGTACTCTTCACTGATATAGTAAAGTTTGTAGTAAGTGAGTTATAAGGGAAAAATAGCCGTTTTTTGCCAGTTTTCAAAATTTCCAAAAGGGAGAAGGATGCTGTGGGTGAATTATAGGGTATTTGGCACCAGGAGATAGGAGACGGTATGCTGATATTGCTCAGACTCTCCCATTTTTGAATTAATGGCAATTTGAGTGTATTTTTGTTGAAATTGATGCCGAATTCTTCACGTCCAGGCGATGACTCATCGCGCTGCCGCCGTCAGCTCCGCTGCAGATGGACGGGTATAACTGAGCTTGCTTAAATAGGTGAACACAACCGGCCACTGCTACGTTGTTCCAGCGAGTTCGGTGTGATTTTGCTGAGTTGAAGCTTGCCGCTTTCGTCATTCAGATGGACTAATTGCCCACCAAGCGAGGATAGCGACGCTAATTGATATGATTACGAGTTATTGCTTTGCTGTTCGCCCCAGATCACTCCAGTATTGTGTCTGCTGCCATAGCTATTCGATTTTTGCGTTCTTCTCAGTGCGTGATGTCGTCAACGTTCTTTTCCCTTCTCTGTCCTGGCAAATTTTTGACTGCACATGATCTTGTCATGGAATCAAGTGAATCTACAGCAAGTTGCACACTACGAACAATTTTATAACAACACTTTATTCCCAGAAAATAGCGTCCTTTCATTGCTTAAAATTAAAAAAAACCAAGCCTTCTGTAATGTAATGTGACGATCCCCCGCGGTCGATGACCCCCCTTCACTTTTGGCACCACTGACAAGCCTCAGACCCCCTTCACTTTGAAGACCCCCGGCTCTCCCCTATCGCACCTATGGAAACAAGCGTCACCTCTGGAAAACTGACAGATTGGGCAGAAAACAGCTGAATTGCACTCCGCTACATTTCGCCTGGGGATCCCCGGATCTCATGTTCAACTTGTTATAGCTCGAGAATGTGGATGCCTTTGGTGGTGCAACTTACGTAGAACTACTACAACTATCGTTCAGACCCCGAAACATTCAAAATTTCAGACATGAAAATTATCGTGGGTGCTGCCTTTAAGCATCGCATTACGAATGACCACGGCCACCAAGTACCTTTCCCTTATTATTATACTTACTTACAACTAGCAACAGCAATAGTAGCCCTTCGTTCGTTGGTGAGGACGCCTCAACAGTCAGAATGTTGATGTTGACCAACTGTTGAGGCGCCCTTCCTCATCACCATTGATCACTCGACCATGTAATGCAACTTTCGGAAGTTCAAAAGAAACACTCGGCCGAGAAATGTAACTGTTCGAAGTGGAAAATACTCGCTCGGCCGAGAGCGTCATTGGTGTGCAACTAATTTCAGGATGACGGAATTGAATCGCAAGTTGCGTAGAAGCAGAGATCCGCGTGCTGATATTTAGAAAACAATTTCGGCTCCATCGCCTCCACTGCTCTCCTAACTTTAACTTAGGACATGGAAATTTCGCAAAACTTGACAGAAGATGAAGCAGCCAAAAAGCCAACTCAACAAAGCAAGCTAAACGTTTTCACCGTTGTGCCTCAAGAGTGTATTTACGGGAACTTGGCACAGTTTGAGAAATGAGAAGCGAAAGAACATAACTAAGAAATCTTTTGCTCAATTCCCAAACAAAAAACCATAGAGAAGTTTTCATCCATGAATAGTAGCCACAGGGTTGAACTCACTGATGGGATGTGAATCAGACTCGTAGGAAGCTTCAAGTTGGTGGTCGAGCTCCTGATCCTGAGCGCTCCCATTTGCGACTGATGCATCAAACACAGGGAGTAGAGAAGATGCAACGATCCTGCCTGGTGAAGATACCAACTGGCGCTGGTTCACATCAAGATCCTGCAGACTCGGTGCTGAACGCGGAGGTGGTGGTGGTGGTATTGCTGACACTGCCGCTAGAAGAGATAAACTTAACCGTGGTGCTGAGCAATAAGAGACAAAACACCATTGCCGACCTGTTAAAGCACTACCAGTGCTTGTGCTACAGCGTCTCTTCGCAGGTGGTGGAATGTTCACTGTAGGATTCCAGCAGCAGGTAATGAAAGCAAATTCACAGAGGACGAACGCATCCTAGCAATAAGTGTCCCATCTCAGGAAACCTGGAAACCGTGTTTGAGATGAAAAGATGCAAATCCAATCATGGAAGTTGAGCGCTATCAGTAACTGGAAACGTGCCAAAACATGTCGCGCCTATAACAACTGGCGAGACTTACCTCATCTTGGATGCCTCCCAAGTGGCAAGATTGGTCAAACTGACAGTACAGTGTATCCGAAACACAAGATGAATTCTGCACAACATCCGAGGCCAGTGTGACCGTAATTTAGGCATGAATTTGAATGCATCGGCGGACTGCGAATATACATGGGTGTCATGATCGACGCCAAAATACCTATTAGTTCGATTTTGATCTATTTTGTGTGCAGGACTGACAATCTGGCTAAGATTGACAATGCCATAGGATTGATTCCACTTGGGCAGATCAAGAAACTGTAAAGTCGACGCATGAAAACATTGACCTGTTGTTTCAATTAGGCATCGAAGCATTAGACCATATAATGAATAAAAACATGGTGTAGGTCCTTAAAATTGAAGTGCTAGAAGTGTCGATCTACTTGCGAAAATTTGGTGAGCGGTATTTGGCAGTGCACTCACATTTGGAACATTCTACTGTAGTTGATGTTTTTTCATGTTGGACTAAGCGAAGAACTACCTACATACTAACTAGCTGAGAATCACCCGAAATTCTGTGAAAAAGCAATAATGATGAGAAAGCTAGGTTTAGACAAAGTAAATCATCCGCAGCAGGTGTGAAATAGCACCAATGACCTTCAGAACTGTAGTAGTTGGTTTTATCATCGTTTGACAGGTCATACAAAAACGACTAGAAAACATATGGAGAAAAAGCAAAAGTGTCCAGCAATAATAACAATGAAAAAACAACCTAGTAAGGCTTCAAACCATTTTAAAAACAGCTCCAATGCACACTCTTCTAGTTCCCCCCATAAAGTAAATAACTCTGAAAAGCCTTCTAAGACATGGATACTCCTCTTAACTAACTTTCATCATTATTCACGTTTCAAACAAACCAAGTTGCTACATCAGGACTGACTTGCCGTCAAATATAGCGTGGGTGGTGTGCCTCGATACGCCAATGCATTTAGGTACAACCATAAATTACGGTCAGGCTGGCCTCGGATGTTGTGCAGAATTCATCTCGTATCCGAAACGACGAGTCCGCCCAAGCGGTCCACGTCGCAGCTGGATCATTGGTTGATATCAGACAGACAACGATCAAACGCGATGCGCAGATTAGATATGACGACGTGGTGTGCTAGCAAGCGTGGCCGCCGCAATCGCTTGGGCGGACTTGTCGTTCCGGATGGACGGTACATCTCCGAACGAGTAGGCCTATTACAGTGCAGCTCCACTTCTGATGCAAAAAGCCAAAACTTACCTCTAGATCCGGGTACAGCCGCAAATCCTCCAGCATGACCTTGGCGGCGTCGTGGTCCTCCTCGACCAGCATGTCGAGGATCGTTTCCTGCCAAATGCATTGCGCACATGAGCGCGTCGGCCTCCTTCTGCATTGCGCCTGAAAAGATGAAAACAAACAGTTATTACACATATACAAACGGGAAACGAACGATACGAACGGAAAACGCAAACAAAGAACGACGAACAACGCGTAACACCGAAATGAAGCAACGCAGATACTCCAATACCTTCAAAGTGAACTGTACGTCATCGTCGTAGACGATGACGTACAGTATAAGTGCCGAAAAGCACGGCAACTTCAACGTCCAGGGCCAGATGGCGCCACATCTCCACGCGGCTGGCATTTTCGAATATGCCAGCGGCGGCACGCGCCGCATCCGCAAACGCAGCCGAGTCTTCCGCAGAGGACGGCAGGCAAATCCCCTCAAAGGTGCCAATTAACCAATTCTGTCAAACGTATTGCCCCTGAACCCCAGAGTTATGTATGTTTAGCTTTTCTGATCTGTCGTATACACGTTGTGATCATTCGAGAAACATCGAAAAAGCTCTCGCAGCATAGCGATATGTTGGTGTTTACGGCAGATCACCAAATTCTAACAATATAACCAACACAGATATTAAGCTTGGCGTAGCGTTACGACCGAACGCCACTACGAATTTTTGAGCTTATTCCTCACTAAAATAATAAATCCAAACGTAAGTGAGCGGGGCAAATTCCGACTTGGAACATGTGGCACACAACAGTATAATGATGAAGAAAATGTGCAGAAAATAATCGAGATCTGCGCAAAGCGCAAGCTGTGCCTGTGCTCAATTCGTAACAGGTATAAACTACAGGGTGACCCAGAATTCTTCGGTCGGACGTCACGACGACTTCTGCTCATTCAGTATTTGACCAACAGCGTGTGCTTTAACTTCTCGTTTTCGAACATTTATCGGGGTGAATATTAAACGTATTCCTGCTTTCCTACAGCGAGTTTTTGCAGTTTTTTTTCTCTTGAAGGTCTGCTAAAGACTCTCGAGTTAGCCTGTAATGCGGTCCTAGAACTCTGTATTCCAAAGTATCTGATTGAGATGATACCTCACAAAATCCCTAATTTGAGTAATAGTGCGATTATTTAGAACATTTTACTTCAAAAATAGCGAAAGTTGTGACCATAAATATTTTTTCGGCTGAAGGAGCTTATGAGGGGAAAATACATATATAGGGGGTTTCAGAACTTGAATCATGTGGGAAGAGTTCAATACACAACCTTTCAAACTTTGTTTAACTTGCTTAAATATAATATCATATAATAATCGCTAGGATAATCCAAGCATCACAAGAACGATGCACAAGACACCTGTCAACAACCCTTTATGCTTAGGAAGCATGGTTTGCGATTGACGCATTGCATTTATTTTACGCAGGAACAACATTAACATGACCGCCTGATATTAACCTGCATTGAATATATATTACGACAAATAGGTAACATGCTCAAACCAATTGGGTAACTGGAATTAAATACTACCTAATTGTGGGAGGACATGTCAAGCAGCATTTGTCCAACTCAGGATGCATTGATATTCGCTACTGCTATGTTGGACGCATTCATCAATTACTGCAATCTTTTGGACCTTGCTGTTATTCTAAGCGAGGCTCTATTAGTTCACCTCATACGACTAAGATAATGCGTTTTCTTGAAACTTCCGAGAGAACCATGGATGAAAAGAAGATCTACCCGGGAGCACCAACGAAATCATACAATTAGTATAATTCTTAGCCCTGGAACTGGAAACTTTCCGGTTCCTTACCGGAAAGTTCCAAACCTTACCGTATAACTGTAGGCTCGTGCTTCTCTTCAATCCTTTTTCAATTTTCGTCCGTGACAGCCTTCCGACCAAACTCTGCTTTTACATTTTCCGGCCCCCCCCCCCCCCCTCAGACCTCACCAGTGACGAGGACAACCTTCACGACAACCTTCACTTTAGCGAAAGCTGTCTCGCTACTATTCCACCTATGCCGGAAAGTGTGAGAAAGTCTCTCTTGCTTTATAACTGCTTCTCTCCTTTTTACTCGCATCAATGCGGGCTTGTCAGTGAACTGTCACTCCAGAGTCTCAAATGTCGGATACTTTCGCACAAATCAACTACCACTGAACATCCTAACAGTTCCACTCTACGTTCTCCTCCACCTCCGATCAATCAAGAAATCTCCGATCAGGAGGAAATAGCTGTTTTCACCGGATTTATAATGTCTTACAGAAAAGTTATCATCTCGTAGTTAGCCTTCTGAAGAGCATTCATAATAATTTACGTCGATTGTAAAGTAAAGTAAACATTGTAAAAAGAACCCGTGAAATATAATATAGTATAAAACATAGCAACGCCTACGACAATTTTTTTCAAAAATCTGGGCGACGCGCGTGGGCGCCAAATTCAAACGGTAAGAAGAATCTACAATCGAAGTGACAGAGAAACTAGCTGGAAAACATGAGACCGCAACAAAACCCGTCGGAGGGCCTAGGATATTTCTCGCCGGGTACTATCGATTCGGACATATCAATTTATTGATCGGTGCTATCGACTTTTCTCATTTTTGCCATATACCACCTTGCCGAAAAGATGGACGAATTGCGCGTGTGGTTTCATAGTGGCGCGGTTGCAGAATCGCGGTGAGACCAACTCGACCCTTTTACTTTCAGCATGCTCTCTCCGCTTCTATCGTCCAGGGCTGGGATTCATGAAACTGCGCCCAAACCCTAGCCTCGGTTTGGGCTAGCTAATCACGCGGCTAGCTAAACCGCGGGCTAGGCTGCGGCGTGATTCACGAAACAATTAGGCGTATGGTTGGCTAGCCAACGCGGTTCTGCGTGCGCCTACGTACACAGCAAATTACACTATCCCGAAAAGCGGCCCCAGCTTGCATTTTACAAAGATTAGGATGGGTGACAACCCTGAAACGCGCTTGCGCGCGTCCTATCGTTTCTGAGCGCCTCGATTGGTATCAAGGGTAGAGCAAAGCAAAACGCTTAGAAGAGTTTCAAACAATAAAATGAGTGGGATAGCATCAGGTGAGTATTTGTGGTGTTTTCGACGATTTTCTTCACTTCTTCACTTAAATTGGTGTGGTTGTATGCTTATTTCACTGATCCCCTTTTGTTGGTTTTTAGTCATTTTGTTGTGGCTTCAATCTTTTGAAGGTAGGTTTTTGAAGAGTGGTTCCATTTTGTCCTTTAGAGAGTTTTTTGGTATCTTTCGCTCCTGAGTCCGCTGGAGAGCAGTTGTTTTCTTGTTTTTTTTTGCCGGTTTCGGAGTACTCTCGCTCTATCTGTCAACAACGGTAAGTTTTTGAATTGAATGCTCATTTGTCGAAACACTTTTTTAGATTCCATTAGATTAGATTAATTTGTTTTAACTTATCCATCCTTACTCGACTGCTCTTGCATTCCGCAAGCTCTCTCTCTCTCTTTAATCTTGTGCAAAATTATGGATTTCCTATACATATTTCGACCTATCATGACACATCTCTGACTACACATTCCACTGAACTCGCATTTCGCCGAGTCGCCGAGTCCTGCAAGAACAAAAAACAGCTTCGTAGAAATGTCATCATAGGTCGAAAAATATGAGTAATCAATAATTACGCGCTAAATTGAAAAGAGACACACAGAGTGCTTGAGCAGTCGAGTAACGATCGAACGAGCGAAAAATCGTAGCATTGAGCAAATGAGTGTTTCTGACAAATAGTCATTCAATTGCGAATTCATTATCGGTGAGAAATGGGAATTGTGCCCGCCAAGACCTGCAAAAAAAAGGCAGACGAAAAAAGCTACTCCTTCCTTTCTGGGTTCAGGGCCATCGTCAAAGAGGACCCAAAAGCGAGTGGCAACAGGAAGAAAAGTTTTGGAAGACCAAGTAAAATAGTTCCTTAAAAACCTGCACCTAAAAGAATGAAATGGTCCAGAAAAGAACAAGGGGTATCAAAAAAGGAGCACAAACACAATAAATTTTTTTCTAAGGGAGTGAAGAAAACCATGAAAAAAAAAACACCTCAATAACTCTCAATATCCAAATTCTGGAGACCAGCACCGATCGCACTCAATGAATCCCTGGAAGTACTGATTGTCATTCGACTCAACAGGCTATCACATCCATGTGTTGATAGCCCATTTATTCGGCACAGATAAGATCACTCTATGTCGGAAAAGTGACTGAAATCAGGCGAAACTAAGCTCAGAACAAACGCTTCCATATTTTTTGAGTACTGTTGCAGATGTTTTCTGCACCTACGTACCATGTTCTCAGACATTCGTGGGGGTGGGCAGGTGGAAATGGGTCCACAACAAGTTGTACCTGGGTGTGGACCCAAAATCGTGGGGCACCTACCCCCGACAATTGAAAGACGTTCCCCCACGTGCCCTCGCAGCAGTCCCCCGAGCGCGTTATTGGGTTCCTGTGGATGGGGGGACGACCAGGGTTATGCGCAGCACGCTCTGCTCTTCTTGGGCGTCCAGACATGCTCCCTCAACTCAAAAAGTAGGCGGAGTGATGGGCGTCCTACCTGCCCGTCACCCCCACGAATGTCTGAGTACCTGCTCATCACCCCCACGAATGTCTGAGTTTACGGGACGTCAGCAGCGCAAACCAAAGGTTTGGCTAGGCTAGCCGCCCCAGCTAGCTTGGTTAGGCTAGCCAAACCTAGGTTTGGGCTAGCCCGTGTCATGAATCAGAAAGCTCACGCTAACCACCCTAGCTAGCCCATGGCTAGCGTGGTTAGCGTTTCATGAATCCCAGCCCAGGTTCCACCGCGGTTCTGCAGTCACGGGAACCATCCATCTTCTCGAGAAGGACTATATGCACAAACACTGATGCAAATTATTACTTTTGCATACAACAATGAGAAGATTTATAATCGTTTTCGAATTACGCACATCAAAATAATGGTTCATTAGTATTGTCGAAACCCGTCTTGTGCTTCAATGTCTCTTCTCCAACTAGTAATTTACAAATTCTCTGATTTAAAAAACACTGCGATCATTTAGTACAATCGTCGTTCCGTTCCTGAATTCATCACCTGCGCAATGGGGGGCTCTATTGCGGACGAAGAGGAAGACAATTTCGTGAGAGGTTTGGTATTATTATTACTATGATTAGAGCCTATTACCTGGTCTAGCACCTGGTATACATATGTCTCCTACCATAACAAGTGATGCTCTAGAAGTGCAGGTATAACACAATACTTTGATGGCAGCAGCATAAGTTGTCCGCATTCAAAGAACGGCAAATACTTTGTTGGACGGATTTTCAATAGCGCAGGTGAGCTCCCATTTAAAAATCGTTAGCCTTAGCGAAGGACGTGGAATGTTGCTCTGCTTTACACGGCTCTTTTTGTCGTATGGGCTGTTAGCAGATACAGATGGATCTGCTACTTGCATGAACGCTGAATTCCTCTTCGCCAACGTCGAATAATTAGCGAAAGTGCAGTCTCATAGTTCTGCTAGCTTGCGAACGCATGTGAAGATAAACACAGGCTTTTACGAAATATCTTACTTCTTATTAATTTGCAGTTCGTGGTGTGTGTGTGTGTGTGTGTGTGTGTGTGTGTGTGTGTGTGTGTGTGTGTGTGTGTGTGTGTGTGTGTGTGTGTGTGCCAGCCATCAAAAACAAAAAATACCAACACCATCGTGTTCAGTACGTCGAGTTATGTACGAGAAGGTTGAAATTTTTAATTTTTACATTAATTTACAGGTGCTTCGGGCCACTTTTGCCATGTTTAAACATGTTAAGTCGTTTGAGTAACCGAAAGTTGTTTACAAAAAAATTGGAATAAATGATACTGGCCTGTGGTTGATAGACCGTATAGAAGGGAAGAGGAGGGCACGATTCCTTTAGAAGGAAGAGTATGAGCCTGACGGACGAAGAGTGGTGAGGATGAGGGTTGCGTCGGCACCGGCGTTGGGAAAATGATAGAGGAGTGGTTACTGTTGTGGAAGCGATGTGCTGGCGTCTAGCAGTGGGGGAACGTTGGTAGACGGGCCCACAACTGCGTGAGTGGTCCTTCGATGCTCAGTAGGAGGGAATATACAGTAGGCGTCAATGGCGGTGACCCGTCTGCGGCCTCAAAAAGCACGCGGCGCGACCGCGCCGCTCAGAGTAGAATCGTCGCCGCGGAGGCGAATCTGGGTTTTCTTGATAGTTGGTCATCACATTTGATGGTAACTAATAAGAAAACTAACTGACTATCAAGAAAACCCCATGATTTGATGTCTCGGAGAGGATTCCTGCTCGAACGGCGCGGTCGCGCCGCGCGCTTTGCGAGGCCGCAGACGAGTCACCGCCATTGACGCCCAGTGTATGTACACACGAATGCGAGGCGAGCGAAGCGAGCCTAAAAGGAGCCTGAGAGTCCGACGTTAGCCGGATGATCAGGCTGGTTAGATTGAACTGGGAAACTGGACTGAGATTTTAATGAAGACGCTTTCTCAGCAATAATGCGGAACTCAAATAACAGCACAGCTGCGAAGCTGATTTGTTCCAAACATTCGAATTTTCGGCACTCGAATCTTCGAATGTGCGAATTTCCGATTATTACGGCACCATCGAATTTTCATATATTCGAACTTTCAAATATTATGGAACCACCAAATTTTTGAATATTCGGACTTTCGAATATTCGAACGTTCGAATAAATGTTCGAATTTTATTCGATTCGGTCAAAAGTCTATCAAGCCCCCTCGCATAGGCATAACTCAATCTTCCATGATATTTATCTGGGTAATTTCAGGAAATGTGAAGTCTTGGGTGGATGGGTCGACAGCAAACTACATAAATCCTAAGTCTGTCATCGACTGGAAACTAGGCCCCAATTATATCTATGTAAGTGTTTGAAAATTCTCCCTTAATCTTCGAGTTTTATTGGAAATTGTGAGTTTGGTTGAGTTTGGTGGAATGGTGTTTGGTAATGGTGCAAAGTGCGCTTTTCATACATTCCCAACACTTTGAACGCTTTCGCCTGAAAACATGTTGTTTGGAAATGTTTTGCTGAACGAATTACACCTGGTTTTTCATGAGAAGGTTACCGTTCACCT
This sequence comes from Ancylostoma ceylanicum, assembly GCA_000688135.1. Lineage (NCBI taxonomy): Eukaryota > Metazoa > Nematoda > Chromadorea > Rhabditida > Ancylostomatidae > Ancylostoma > Ancylostoma ceylanicum. The sequence goes on from JARK01001471.1 coordinate 157,812, forward strand.
TTGGTTGTGGTTACTTCCTGTGCCGAGTAGGTGAATGTATCCAATTCTATGGGCGCCATAACTTTTTGTGAAAAGATTTCACTAGTTGTCATAGTCCCAAACAACAGCCACCAGCCGTTCTCAAGCAACATGCCACAACTCACGAGGAAACTTCTATGGATACTCTTTCTGAAATAACTACTTCACAGATCGACGGCAACGGTTGGTCAACTGCGCCGACGGTCGACGATGCCTGCTTCTATCTGTGCAAAGAGCCTGCGTCATCTACACCGTAGATTAGAATATCAGCGTTTAATGTTACGCATTTGTCGTGCTTTTAGTAACATTAAAGAGTTCCTGTGTGTTAATAGGGCTTCGGTTATGACGACGAGCTTGCGCTCCTAAACGGATTAAAAGATGCTGTGCTTGGTATAAGGTTGCCCCAAAAACAATCGTCGCAGCGCAGTGATGAAGTTTTGGAAGTGCATATCTCCATCATTTCAGAAGCAAAAAAAGCAGTTATGTAATCATTATGAAGCGCAGGATCTGCTCTATTTGAATTTTAAGAACACTTTGTCATTTCTGCATTCTTTTGGTTTTTACAGCCGATATTGTGCAACCAAGCAAAACAAGGTTTTTATGTTCATCTATTTTCAAGACTCTTTTGCTGCCGCGATAGGACAAAAACCGGATTTAGTGTTAGCTGTGCTTTTTACTGGGAATATTTGTTGCAAGCACACGTGACCTGTCGACTGGAAACGCTCTTCCGAAAACTTATCAACTTTCAACATTGACCAGGTGGTGGTCAAGAAACATCTCAGAAATAAGAACATAGCCCATAAAGCGGGACGACAATCCCCACACATTTTACTTTAAAGTTAGCGATTAGGTTGGGCGCAGCTGTGGCACTGATCGCTCTGGGCTCCTTGAGGTTAAATACGGCGAAAAGGCTGGTGAAGTAGAATTGCACAAAAATATTGGCAGTAGGCTCAAAAGCAACGACACCGTTCGAATTAAACCCTCTAATAAGCGCAGTAAGGAGATTTCCAGGAACACTTGCTCATTTTTATTGAAGGGTTGACCTCGCTCAATGAAATGGTGTTTTGTCAGGTTTGTAACGCAAAAAGAAGTCTGGATACATGCTCCAACCTTTGGAATCTCAGGGAAGGGTAACTTTCTTTAATCCTAGGAGGAGAACTTACTGGACACCTTACCTGTTACAATTTTTGCCCTTACATCGAGATTCGGTAAGAGACGGGAAAGTTTTGGCTAGCCAAACAAATGCACCTCTACTGCAACGATGTGAAAATCCTCACAGTTCCACATCCAGCCAAGAAAATTTTTTTTTTCAATTGAAGCATTGGATTTCTCCTTTCTATACTATGCTGCCTTGTCTTTCCCCTAAAAAAATATCCCTTTGAACATGCACCGAATGCGCTTTGGTCAAGAAAATTTGTGTGAATCAAGGGGTGCTGAAAGTTGTCTTTCCTCACTTCGTTGGCCCCAGTGATTTCCGCATTCTTCTTTCCATGAATTTTTCAACACAACAAATTCTACTTGAAACGACGATTACAAAAGTTTTCGTCGCGAACTAATAGCTCAAGTTTGAGCTGAGTTACGCAACTTGGAACCTGCAGCCAAAAAACGGTCATAATTTTAGGGCAACCTTATATTTTCATTTTCCAACACAATACAAAAAAAATAGAAAACTTCCTTCATGGCTCGATTACTACTCAAGCATTCGTTTCTGTCGCGCCGTGCGCGACTCTGCGTCGGGCCGGGTCCCGCCGCGCAAATTGCCGTAAGGTACTTCCCACGCTGTCGGCGCGGGCTGCGTGCGCGGCGCGACTGATTTTCGAAATCAGTCGCTCCCTTGCATTCACGCCGGACGGTAGGGTTTGTGTCGTACTCTCGTGTCGTGTTTCATTGCCGTGCGCGTCCGTTGAACACCAGTATACCAGTATGGAGTAGCAGGTCCTCCCTCAGGTTGACCAACACCTCGCTCCGCCGTGCATACCAGTTACCATCTACCAGTGTTTAAGTTGACCCCAGATACCAGTCGCTGTAACAGTTATTGATTGCCGTGTATTGATGTTGTGTGATTTCCTATGTGATAAATACCATCGATCGCGCTTGTGTTATTGCATATGTATGTACATGTATTGCATCACCAGCTACCAGTTCAACATGTTTACCAGTGGGTGGGGTCAGGGTTGGGGGCTCAGCGTAGGGACCTGGAGAGGGGAGACGGGAACTGGGAACACCACCGTGGGATACGGCCGGGTACGTCTGTGGGGGTAGGCCGCCATTAGGTACTAGAAAGCGCATCCCTCCACCGACGCGGCCAGTCGTGCTCGGGATCCTCCTGACACACTGAACCGCCGAGGATCCTGGGGCACGACAGTTTTTGAGTGAAATTACGTACACACAGACAGAACAATTCTTTAGCTATAGTCGCAGTGGTCAGTTTTTCGCGAAACTAAGCATGAACACTTTTCCGACAATCACCGGTGGCAGTATGCGGCAAATGTTGTCATGCAACGACGAAATACCCTGCACTAGCGTTCCCTGACGCCGTTCATTCTGAGAAATCATTGAGCGCCGTCGTGGCAAAAAGCGAGAAGACGTGCTGTCGCCAGTTCCACGCTGTGGCTACTCTACCGCGACGTTGCCGTTCTAGGCGTGCAAACGGCAGAACTGCTCTATAGTGTATATACTACTAACACATTCACGACCTTATGCTTTAGGCACTACCACGTGGGACAAGGACAGCCCCATAAGCACGCGGTTGTACTTCACCGGTAGGAACTGTAGATTGCCGTCTCCATCGGAATCTGGCAAAGTACTGCAAAGTGGGGGGTTGGCAAGCTCGTCTGCGAGGTTGCCAAGCAAACTCCCTAAATGTATCGCCACACAACTTCAGAGGATAGGCCCCTCCAACTTGATAACACTCAATTGTGGTCCGTCATTTAAAGCGTTAAAAGGTTTACTCACATTTTCTGAGAGTAGTAACCCTTTTTAGCAACCTGACCATGATTCGCTTCTTACTTGCTGCCTACTATACTTACTTTCACAAACCTAGAGATACTAAAGGTATAAAATGAAGCTGTTTCGTCTCCAAAATCAGCACCAAAGTGCTATTTTGTTTACTAGTTCGTTCTCTGCAATTGAAAAAATGAAAATGGTTGCCCAAATTTTGTATCTCTGAGTGAGAACAGTCGACGTGTTGCTTGATGTGAAAGGCTAGTCCTTTCTCAGATTGATTCGAGAAATTCAGTTAATCAGTATGAAGGGATCACCAACACTGCGGCATGAAAATTTTTCCAGGAGAGCGACCCTATAGTGGCCATTTAACGCTGCCCTCGTATTTGAACATTATATGATTCTATTAGGTTGTTGCAAAATCGCGACATCTGATTTTTGAACCACCAACTTTGGGATGATATTATGGTATAAAACTATGGATGCGCATTCTCGCGCAGAACGAAATCTATTTCAAAAAAGACAGCAAAATAGCTAATCAAAAATTTCTATATACTAGCTGCTCTCATCTACCCTTCCTTATCCTCCATGCATGACATGAGGTTTCTTGCTGAAGAAATCACTGTGCCGTGAGTCAAAACAGGCGCTCATTCGAACCCCTACTTTTTTCGCGGTTTCTGCATTTTTCTTTGCATGGAACGTTTCCTAGCCAGAACTAAGCGGTGATCTGATAGCAGCGACTCTTAGCTAGGTGGCGGCTGAGGCAGTACCTCCCATCTTATTTCTTCAGTTTTTTGTTGGGCATTTTTCCTCGCTTTCGGATGGACTTGGTTGTAAAAAATTTCTAGGACTTTTTTTTGGCAAGGTGATTGTCAAAAACTGAAATTTGCCAAGCGAATCATGTACGAGTAAATGGGCAAAGAATTGCTCCTTGAGCTACTTGAGATTACTGAGCATACGCCTATAATAACAGTCCGATAGAGAAGGAAAAATGTGCGCGCATCCATGGTTTTACACCATAGTACTTTGGAGTGAAAAGCGAAGTTCCGGCCGTATAGTTCGTATATGTTTCGAAGCCTATCACTGCCTCTTTGTATCCCCTTTCACAACCGTGTAACATAATTTGCTGGCTTGTTGAAGGATGATTCCAGGTGTAGCACTTGCTGGCTTGTTGGAGGATGGCTCCAAGTGTAGCCGTTTGCATTTGTAGTTGACTGCATCTTGAAACAGAACTGGCTCATAACGGAGCTGCTAAGAAGAAAATTTTGTCATCGTGTGCAGAATGGGATTTTTAACGAATGCATGACCCTATGCTCGTTCAAATAGCTCAGTTTTGCAGGAGCCATGTTCAAGAGCGATAACGTGAGCGGAGCTATCACCAGCATATCTGTGCAAGATCTCGAAGGTGCCCTCCTTGTGTACTGCTTTGCCGAGCTTTGACATTTTGAAGGGACGTTAGTGGCGGATGAGTGACCCTTCGAGTTAGCCTCTGGTGTTGCACTGCAGCACTTGATCACACGCCGCACTCCAGACGATCTGGAAGAAGACACAAAGGAGCATCGGGATTCCTGTGCATTCTGCTCAATGTATAGTCCTTCTCAAAAAGATGGACGGACTCCGTGGCTGCAGAATCGCGGCGGGAGCTGGGCGAGGGATGCGGAGAGAGCATGCTCCAGTTGAGAGGATCGTGTAGGTCCTGGCACGGTTCTGCAGCCGCAACACTATGAAACCGCACGCGCAATCCGTCTATCTTTTTGGGAAGGACTGTACATACTGTTCAGAATTTATAGAATTCAAGCTGTTTGGTGACTCTCTGAGAGCAAGAACTGCCTAAGAAAATACCCGAGTTCAAAACGATTCTGTCGGTTTTACAAGCTCCAAAAAGCTTGGTCTTGGACCTAATGGAACCATAATTTAGCTCATGGTTGTTGAAGATACACCGATTCATATTATCAGTACTTGGATCGCTGATAAAAGTCCGCCCTTACCCGCGTTATGACAATTCAAAATCAGTTCTCGAAATTCGACATCGATTCTGTAATCTAATATTTATTTTATCTCAGTGTTAACGTTTTTCCCTTCGAAACGGATAGCTGTCAAGCGATGTTCGGAAAATGTGCAAGGGGAAATGGTAGAATAGATGAAAATATACCAGTGTCACCCAAAAAACCTCTTCGCATGGAACTTTCGCTGCAGCTGCCGCGTGTATGATCCCGTCTCCATAGCAACGCACCGGTCACTCCTTGCTGTTTCCATCTTGGCATATTTACAACTAGTTGTTACTGTGTCATCTTTGTTTTTTAGTCCTGTTCCTGTTCCCCTTTCCACTAGTTTCCCCGGTACATATAGACGACGAACACTCACATTAAGAGAGCAACTCTAAACTGACAAGGGTTTATTCTACTGCTGCACAATGATATACTACTAAAGCAACCATAAATGGGTCGCACAATTCATGGCACCTGATGTCTATACAATCTCATTCGTCCTGGAAAAGATACATAGGACATTCCCTCGAGATTTCGCTCTTTCGCTTCGCTTTGAGGGGCACGACTGGTGCAGCGTCGGACACTTCGACGATGGTGGTAAGTAAATTTTCCGTAATACGCTATTTCAAAACAGTTTTCTAGTTCTCGCTGCTTTTCAACGATTATTGTCTTGAATAGGCTTTCCAATAGGTCAAGCAACAAACTGCAAACACAATCACGGTGAAATTATATTAGGGAGTTAAATTGGGAGTGCGCGTTTTTGCATGGAACAAATTATTTTTTAAAAGCAAAGCTACAACACCCCAGTCCAAGTTCAATGCGGAATTAGTTATGCAGAACCTTCGCCATCTTCCACACAGAGAGTGAGCACTCCCCTGTGAAATATCGCGGCGCCGTGACCTGAAATAGCCGGCTCTCCCAAATTTTGGTTTCATCGCAGTTTTGGCATTTTTCTCTTTGATGTAAGGCTTGTACGACGCAAGCAAAAGGTCGCCTGATAGCACAAAGTCTGGGCTATTAGGCGGTCCCAACTGCGACTCCCGAATCCTGATCTGAAAAACAGGACAGTCGAGGAATTGATTTGCAGTCACACTTTCGGTTCGGTTACCCAAGAAATGCTGGATAACCTGTAAGTGAAAAAATGCTTCATTATTGCTCTTTCAGGTGGTATTAAAAGTTCGACAGAAAATATCTGGCAACCCTTTCATAAAGACGTCGAAACTTCAGCGCGCATTCCCAATTTAACACCCCAATAGATACAGTGAGCGCGCGCTTTTCGCGGACAAGGGAAAACACGCTGCGCGGCCGCGCCGCTCGCGCCGGAATCGTCACCGTAGTTGCAAACCCGGGTTTTCTATCATAAAAGCCCTATAATTTGTTTTCATGTTTCCGCCACCGTTACTTGCTGTACATGATCGGCAAAAGCTTCTGATTTTGTTAAAGCTGCGATAAATTGAGTTTATAACTTTCACAGAGCTGAATTTACTTAGGAATCCATTTCAAATTTTTCTTTGCTTTTCACGATGCTCTATAACGTTTTCAACTTTCAGATCTACCCATTGGTTTCGTGTTCACCACCATTTTGTCTTCTTTCAACAATGCCGACAAGTTCAACGTGGAAATTAATGTGTCAAACAAGTCCTCATTTCTCGCCTGTCTGCAGTTTCCCAAGACCAAAGGAGCGGTGCGATTTTATCTGTCACCTCTGAGCTTACCCAGATCCTAACAACGTCTTACAGGACATACTGTTTTCAAGAGGATTCTCCGTGTTGTATCCGACAGACGAGAATGACGCCATTCTGGCTGTGACCATTGCCGTGAAAATTGCAAAATACTACGGGTCTCCGCCGCTTGATAACGTTCTTCCCTTGAGAGAAAGTGGAACGCAGACGGAACGCATCGAAATGCGAACGGCGGAAACACAGGTGCGCAATGCTATATTATTTTACACTTGGAACACGGTAATAAGAGCAATAAAGATGAAAAAAATTTCTTTTGCAGACGTGTCTAATGCTGATATTATCCAGGTACTACGTCACTACAACACCACCGGCTCAAATACAGAACTCCACATTTTATCCGCCGCCGAACTCGAGAGCGCTGTCACGAATGCCGTAGCACAGCATCTTTCCAGCAAAGAAAATAAGGAAGCGAAGGCAAAACAGGAAACGGCTGTTGAGAAGACGCCAACTGCCATTGTTCAGCCTATCCCAGCTGTACGGAAACATGATGATCTTCGTCTCGGGAAGAACTTGGTCCCTCGCCTGCAAAAACTACGGGTTTTAGACAAAATGATTGATGAAAGGACGGCTCTCGTGGACCAGTTCGACACGAGCCTCTTCAAGATGGAACTTGCACTCAAACGGGAGTTCATAAAGAAGTCTAGAATGGAACTTGTGAATGTGCCCAGAGCTGATGCTGCAAAACAAGTTAAAACCGGGGTGTTGTCAAAATTGAAAACAACACCCCAGAGAGAGGAGCCCGAGCGGGTGACGAGTTCCGAAAAACTACCTCCTGAGGAGGTGCCTGAGCAGCGTTCTTCGTCACAGTCATCTGCGGAAAGTAATTCGAGCACTTCCGCTTCGGAGACTGAGGACGAGGATGAAAGTACTACTGAATCCTCCACTACCGCAAGCAGTAGCAGCACCTCCTCCTCCCGTGAGACAGTTCTGAGAAGAAATTCTGCGTCGCCTCCGAGTTTGCACAAGACATCCGACCAGACAAGGTGAGATCTCTCTCAGGAAAAAAATACGCAACAAGAGATAGATATGAGATCTCTCTCAGGAAAAAAATACGCAACGAGAGATAGATAGTTTTACTAGGTCCGTGCGTGTGACGCGCTTGCGTCTTTATGATGCAGAATAAGGCCAGTCGCAACCCCGCTGACGCAGCTCAGACACACGTGTGTTAGGCCTCCTAGCGTCTGCGCATTCTTTTCATTGAGATTTTTTTTTCATTTTTTTCGCGTTGACAGTTCTTTACAAGAAAATACTTCACAAATGGGTGCGTGAGTCTGACGCAAGAGTGAGGCATACACATAGTACAGAATGTCCTGTAACACCGGGTAAGGGCAATTTATACTATTCAGACGCACGCATCAATTCGCGCAGGATTTCCCATGAGGACCGGTCATCGCGGCAGGGTTGGTGCAAAGTAATTGCCGTTTCGTGGTATGCAAAGATAAACTTTTTTCCTTTACCCAATTCAGCCACAATAGGCGAATTTTTAACAGATCCGGTAGGGCTTGTTCTTCCCTTTCAAGCACTGCTTCAATATTCCGGCTAGCTTCTTCCTGAACTTTTTATAGGGTTCAAAAAACGATGAGCCCACGCGATTTTCGGGTGATCATGTTGTGCGTCTTCAAACTCAATCATTCTGCAGCGGAAGCAGCCCGTAATCTAGTGCTTGCTTTTGGCTCGGAGTCTCCTTCCGAAAGGACAGTGAGGTGCTGGTTCGCAAAGTTATCTTCTGGCGATATTGGCCTCGAAGAAAAACCCCTCGTGGTCGAACGATGTCGCTTGGCGATCAAGCATTGAGAGCAGCCGTGGAGTCGAAACTCGATACTACCATTCGGGCGTTGTCAGCAGACCTAGATGTTCATCATACTACAGTTGTGAGACATTCGTCCTCCATTGAGATGGTAAGAAAGATCCAAAGGTGGACACCCCATGACCCCTACTGATGATCAGCGCTCCACTCGCTACAACGCTTCTAACTTACTTGCTCGCCAAGAAAGAACTATTTCTAGACCATGTTATAACTGTAAATGAAAAAAGGTTGCTGTACTATAATAAGAAACGTGGACATGTATGGCTAGATAAACATTCTCAATCTCTAAACCCGATCTTCATACCAACGAGGGAAGGATACCAGATGTCTGTGGAATCTTAAAATGGGGTATGCCTCTTAGTGTATAGCTGACCATGCTGATCCCCGTTATTTTCTTTGTCGGTGCTCTCTGCCGCTGCAGACACAGTTACGACGTTGTATGTGCAGTATATATGTGCAGTTTCTACTTTCATCTGCCGAAACTGTATGAAAATGAAGTTGCCGTGCAAAAGGGGTGCAGAATTTGTTATCAGCAATCTAAATAACCCTATATGCAAAATTTCATGAGAATATGTTCATTTACACCCGATTTGCCCAAGCCGGATCATTCATGGAGGTCTCATTGATTGCGTAGATCAGGTAGGTCGTGGTGTAGTGGTAAGTGTCCCGCTCTTCAAGAAAGCAGTTCCAGGTTCAATCTCTGCAGTAGTTCAGCTTTTTGCATTTCTCTTCCACGTGCTGTTTTCCTTTGAGAATCTATTCAATGCTATTTTATAATGTTTTTCACTTGCAATTCCATGATCTGAAAGTGCGGGAGCTTTTTGAAGGATTCTCATCACCTCGTCTTTGTTAGCAGTGCAACTGGTAATGGTAGGTGTATGGTGCTTACGTGGTCCAAATTTTCAAGAATTTTTTAACGCTGAAACTCCCCATAGTAGGGTTATCTGAGGTGCTGAACACGAATATCGTACCCACTTTGAACCGCAATCCCATTTTTCTAGGGTTACGGTAGAAGCACTGTGGGGAACCGAAATAAGTTGTCCACTTCGGCATCCAAATGGTAGTGCCACTCAAAGTTATGTTGACATTTGTGGTCAGCGCCTAAAATAACCCTTCTCTGCAAAATTTGGAAGGATTCTGTGAGGTGCCTACACTTGCTTATGCCCACATATGTATGTCTCCCTTGATACGACTGGTACGAGCACTTCCATCTTTGCCAAACCGGCGTAAACGGGTATTCCTTCGGTAAAATTTTGCATATGGGGTTATTTGGACTGCTGATCACATATTCTGTATCGATTTTGCATGGCAACGCGGTTTCCATGTGGTTACGGTAGATGGTTGTAGAAAGTCCATGCACGTATACAGCACATGCAAGGTCATAACTTTTCCTGCAATGGGACAGAGCACAAATGGGGAACATATTACAGATCAGCATTCCCAACTTCACATTGCTAGGCATATCTCATTTCGAAATGCCACGGACATTTGGTATCCTTCCCGAAAGTTACGTTGACAGTTTGGTGGTGTTGTAGAGGTGTTATCCTCTATAGCCTCCAGCAACCTGGTGAGTCCGTTGCAGCAGTGACTTGGATCTGATGTATGAAAAGAAGCGACAAATGTGGCCGGCACTAGAAAACAGAAGTGGGTATCTCCTACTTCAGAATATCGTTAGACTACATACTTCAAAACTCACCCGGCAAAAACAGACGCAGTTAGGCATCGAGGTTCCCCCTCATACTCCTCATTCCCCATACCTCTCCCCTACGGATCCTCATTTTTCCGAGCTCTCGATGCAAACCTACGACAGCAGCAGTGTCCTGATATGTAGCATGTCAAAATCGCTTCCCAAAAATTCTTAAAATCTTGTGATCTCAATTTCTAGCTGTATTGAATCTGATCTATTTTATTTCGAGGAATAAAGTTGTGTTTGAGCCGAACTTATACAACATTTTGAATCGGACTGTCCGTTTCGGCAATTAATTCCGCACCAACCTGGTACATCTTCAATGAAACGAACGCGTGGCCGCCGCGTGGTTACAAGCGCGTGCGTCTGAGCTGCGTCAGTGGTGCGACTAGCCCGATCCTTCATCATGTAGACGCATGCGCGTCAATCCCACGCATCTAGTACAAATTGCCCTATAGAAGGAAATCAATGGCGGCGAGAGAAATAATGATATGATGTCGGTGAAAATTGAATGTGAGTTCCTTTTTAACCACAAATCTTGACCGCATCATCGCAGTTTTTTTTTCAATTATTCAAATTAATAACCAATTTTAAAGGGTTGTTTTTCGCAAGAGAAACCCGCTCGCCTTCCCAATACATGCGAACAAAAATCTCTTCTATTTCCTTCAAAATGCAACTTGAAGCAATGTCAGTGCCATAGAATTAGTGATAATTCCATTCAGACAAACCACCACAGTTTCACCGCCGCCACCAGTGGAGCGGACTACGCAGCACTCACTCTCGCCTACGTCTCTCTATTTGAAACAGCTTCGAGAGAAAATACTGCAGGAGCGGTTACACAAAATTTAAGTGTAACACTATATATTTCTCGGATAAATGAATTCTTGATAGATTCCTTCCAAAACATTGTTTGTTATTGCATGACCATCACTATGGGCAGTGGCGGACGCAGAAAGTAGGCGGGAGGGGGGGGGGCAGGGAAAAAAATTGGGGTCTCTGCCGTTTTGCGGACCCAGACGGAAAATAAAATTAACAGAAATATTAATATTAATAATAAATAATTAAAATTTAAAAGTAATGATAAAAATAAACAAATAAAAATGAACTAATGCAAGATTTTTATGTGTATTATAAAGTAATTTCAAAAATTTGGCTACCCATTCTCGGGGGGGGGGGG
>JARK01001471.1:169268-181230 GCA_000688135.1 Ancylostoma ceylanicum
GGGGGGGGGGGGGACCGCCCCCCCCCCCCCCCACCACCCTGCGTCCGCCACAGACTATGGTATATATTGTTATTGGTACGAAACGTGAGTCTACGCATACAAGGCTTGGGAGACACCATGGCGTGTGGAAATTTTCGTTGATTGCTTCGGAGTGGATTTAATACCTTGCAAATAATCGTTTACACTTTCAAACCGTGCTCACACATCCAGCGAAAAACGCCTGGAGGCCCTCTAAATTCATCTTCGTGTATTTGGAATTTTCCGTCTCCGGATAGCTGTTGAATTCGTTGAACCTCTACTTCTGGTAATTATTGGAAGGCAGAGCCTGGTACCGCGTGACTTATGGCTGTTGGAGGATACTCCAAACTGTTCTTAAAGGCAGCACTCACGGAAATTTTTGTGTTGGAGATTTTGCCGAATTTCAGGGTTTTCAGGGACGATGAACTCATAGGCAGTGATGAAACAGCATGAATTCCATATACTACATGATACATTGGGCAAAACCCCCGTAGCATGCCAAGTCAATAGCGTTAACTGGCGCGGCGGACACTAAAATAGCCACGCTCGCATCTGTGTCCACGGCAGTATCTCCGCAGATAGGCCGCTTTTTTCTGTGTTCAAGTTACCATTGTGATTTTCTGACAGCCGACCACACGGAGAGCGACTCACCTCGAATTTGAGGATTTCCGTGGGTGCTTCCGTGGGTGTAACATTAAATTGTTCCAGCACGGGTGATTCCCGGCTTCCCGGTAATTATCAAGTACTATACTTTTACGAAAACGAGAAATATATTGGTAATAGACCGGTTTGACCTAATGGGTGTACACAAATACTTATCTGAGTCTTCAACATTCTCTGGATCTCTCTCATACAAGATTAAATTCCCCGATAACACCTTTTCCCTGACAATGGATATGACCTTAGTAATGGTATTGTTGTTGCATTTTCACATATTCAGCTCAGAGCACAGTCAATGGCTAGAAATTCACTGTGAATTCACCTGTAAATACTTTATGAGCCTATTTTCCACTTCTTTGAAATAGCAATGCATCCATCTGGTGCAACGCGTCTGGATGACGAAGTGTATGGTAGAAAAGTTGTTCAAGCGAAAAATCTTCCGAGATTCGCTGTGAGCGGGCATGTACTCCGCTTGAAAACCCTGCTGAAGAGGATAACCATTACTCACGTTGAGTTAATCTTCCTCGGTCTCCAGTCGTGCTTCTAAGCTTGCCTCTACCCGGACGTTCTTATTGCTAAGTTTTCGAGGAACAGAAACGATTCGAGTATGGCTGAGTTACGTGAATATGTGTGGCAGTGACGGACGCGGAAAGTGGACGGTAGGGTGAAATTGAGAAAAAATTAGGGTCTGCACCGTTTTGGGGACTCGGACAGGAAATAAAATTGATAGAAATAATAATTATCAAGACTCGAAATAACGCGCTAAGTCTGCTTGCTCTGGCACACACGTACACTTACGCATAATTGAATTTATTTCCTGTCCGAGTCCCCGAAACGGCGGAGACCCAATTTTTTCTCCAAGTTCCCCTCCCGTCCACTTTTCGCCCACTTTAATAGAATAATTATAATAAATTAGTGACAGAAAATATTTTTCAAAAATAATAAAAACAAACAACTAATGATACACTAATACAAAGTTCTTATTTATAATATTTTGTAAAGACCCATTTTCGGGGTGGGAGGGAGGGGGGCCCACGTCCGCCACTGATGTGTATGATTACATGGAGTATATGGCGCCTGTACGTACCTCGTAGATTTTGTCGATTGCAAAAAATTGGAATACTCGTCTTGACCCGAATTATAGGTCCGATAATTTGAGACGTATCTTATCCCACCATCACTTTCGAATAGATCCAGAGGGAGAGCTTCCACGTATAGCGGTGGGGATGTGCTGAGTCCAGGACGTAGTCTAGAACCCAAAAAAGAGTGCTGAAAGTTGTCTTGTAATAGGGACAAACCTACAGGATTACAAGAAACATTCAGCACACTGTTAGAAAAGTTGAAGTGCAAATATGGCTCGCTGATGACTTTCGTAAGAAAATCCTACAAGTTAAGTGTGAATTTGCCTGGAAATTAGGTTTCAAACAATACCAGTTAGGACTAAATGGTATCAACACCACAGAAGTGCAACTGGAGAATCCTGAGCAATCGTGAAAATGTAAGAACAAGGGTATTCTTCTAGGTAACAAGGAAAAAATACTGAATTTTGTGCCGTTGACAACTGAACTCAGAATGAAATTTTGCGCAGAATGATATTTGATACTCAATACTCGATACTTTTAATAGCGCCCCTACATGACGCTAGACAGTGGGACCGGGCAGCCACTTGAGGTACATATGTGCAAAAGCTCCATACTTTGTATCCTCAGAAAATTCGGAAAGATGCAAAAGAGAGTGGCGGTGTCGGGTAGTGGGAACGACGCAGAGGAATGTCTCACAAATGGTAAAGAGTGCGCCGGACTATACAAAGCGGAAAGACGTCACCCTGCTGTTGCATCGTTGTGAAAATAGCGTTTTTTGTGCCGGCGGTGGGAAGGTGCGAAAGAAAACGATAGTGCTGAGAGGAGTCGCCGGTGGTGTTACCGGGAAGAAGTCACACAAAAGCAATGCTACCTCCGACGTTAGAGCCTGACGATCAGGATGGTGCTGGTAATCGTGATACCTATGTTAAATGACCTCAGTATGGAAAGCCTCAAAAGATAGTGTGTGCGTGCCTGTTCCTATCCTAGATATGCATTCCGTAACTCTACAAATACAGCATTATGGCGAGAAATTGGCATAATGTTCGTGATTAGCGCAACAAGTACGCAACTATAATACAATGAGCAAACTTTGATAGAAACCATCACTTCAAGAATTTGGGGCCGCAAAGCGGCTCTGCTGCTTTGCGGTAGCGTAGCGGAAGCATTGAACGAACGGCACTATTCTACCTCCAAATCTCGAAATCAAAAATTCACCTGAAACTTTGTCTAGTAGGGTTATTTGACATGCTGATCACGAATATCATACCCATTCTCTACTGTAACCCTATTTTTGCAGGGTTACGGTAGGTGCACAGTGGCACACGGTATACCACAAAATCTTCCAAAACTTTGCATAGAGGGACTGTTTCATGTGCTGATTACAAATATCAACATTAGTTCCCACGAAATTGCCATTTCCCTATCGAAAATTAAACTTTTCCCAATCTGCTGTGGTACTGTTATCGTAGCCGTGTAAAAACGCGGCTATGGTACAAAACGGACATCACGGCCATGATCAGCGCATGAAACAGCCCATCTGTCTAAAGTTTCGGAAGATTCTGTTTGATACCGTACCTACCGTGTACCTACCGTAACCCTTCAGAAATGGGGTTGAAATGGGATCGGTAGAAAATGTGTACTGTCTGTTTCACAAATTTTGCCACTTGGCAGGCTTCCAAGATGAGGTAGGTCTCACCAGTTATTGTAGGCGAGACATGTTTTGGCACGTTTCCAGTTACTGATAACGCTCATTTACCAAGATTTGACGCATCTTGTGTTGCTACACGCAAAACATTGAATTGCTCTGATTGTTGAAACAGGTAGTATATATGATATTCGTGATTCAAATAACCCTACTAGACAACGTTTCAGAGAATTCATTGATTTTGAGATTTTGAGGTAGAAGAGGTGGAATAGTGTCCTTGAATTTGACGTTAACGTAGCAATTCTTCCGAATCCGATGTGGCGGCTTCATGGAAGACGTTTCTGACGGATACGCGTCGAGTAAAGTGTTGGTTCTGTAGCTACACCGAATACTTCGCATGAAGCGATTTTTAAATTCGACAGGGCTTATTCGCTTCTTTTTTGTGTTTTATTAGTATCCTGTAGTTTCCTGTGTTAATTTGCTGGTGTTTTTTTTTTAGTTTTATTCTCTGGTTATGTCATTTTCAAGAACTCAGTTGCAGATGTTCATACGTTCCTGAGATTCTCCCCGCACATGAACTCACTCAAATGAGAAGCCTTCTTCCTCTTAACTATGGATACCGGCAACAGGAAAAGTGTGGAAGGAATCCGCTAAGCTTTGCGCTAGAGAAGCTGTTACGACTTTTCTCCGTGAGAAATGTTGCCTTTGTTATGTTCCTATGCATCTACACTCTTTTCGTGCTACTACTTCGTGGTGGATTTCCATTGGATGATTTTCCTTTCCGAAGCCAGAAAAGCAAGGTTTTGATAAGGTAACGTATTCCTCTGCTTCATTGATAATATAATTAGATTAGGTTGCTTTACCTGAGTCAACAGTAAGCTAGAGCCTTAGCTTTTGCCTTACTTTTGTTATTATCTACCTAGTACATTTCAGAGACATTCATGACGACTACGATGTAGGTTGTAATGGCTACTCAATGGATTTTCGGATAGCAGAACAACAACGGTATGAACTCGTTTCCGAGGTTGTGGCCTTTTTTACATTCAACAGTTTTGCATTTACTACCTGTTTATAAGTGGTTGTTTCAAAAATCTTTATTTCGTCTCAAAGTATCGCCATCACACAAAGGTATTCGGTATACTCATGAGATTTACTTCAGTTCTGTTAGACAGAAGGCTAATCTCTTGAGTATCATTGCCTTATTTGGACACCGATGTCACAGTCGCTAGTGACGGCGGCGTAAGGTGCTACACTCCACGTGGACTATATCGCCAGTCTTGATCTTTGATTTCTTTTTGTACGGTGATTTCTTCTCTGCGTGCCGCACTTCATGCTTTCATCTTCATAACCAGGATTGGCGAATACTGAACGTCGGCGAATACTGAACGCCATTCTCATATGGAACAAAATATGCGAATGTCATAAAACGCCGTATGTATTACTACGAAATTGTAATGGCGTTTCCTCACGCTTTTGAAGCATTCTTTTTTTTTCCTCCATACAACCACTTCTGCTGTATAGTCCGTTCCACACGTGACGATAGTTGAGTATTCGCGCCCATTGTCTGTTTTTCTTGTCACCCTCTCTAATCACCACCCACTTTCCCGCGTTCTTTTACTCTCCAACATCGTCCCAACTATCGTCCCCAGTGGAACGCACTATATCTCTCTTTTGGAATTCTCAATCTCCACTTTCTTTCCTCTGTCTTTCCTCACCTCTGCCTCTCCTCATTCTCTCTCGTTCATTACAAAGCTCCTGCATCATAACAAGAAAATTTTGCTTCCCCCCCCCCCCATCCTCTCTCCTAAAGAAAAACCCTGCCCTCGACTCTTCAATAAAACCGAGATTCTGACTGTTGCGGCTTTCATCTTTTATTTTTATATTGACGTCAACTTTGAATGTTACCTACATATTTATAAGAAAGTCAACACTTGACTTTGTATTCTTTTTATTGTCTAGGCAATACGGCCTCATTTTTCATCATTTTTAAGTTCTTGTCCTATTGCGTTTTCTTTGTTTTCTTTAGACCTGTCGGTAGTGAAATATTCTTCAAAACTGATCTGTTTTGTTCTCCTTTTCCTTCAAGATTTCAGAGGTTTTGAATGCTCGAGATTTTTTTTTGAGAAGAGGTTGAGCTTAGTGTCGTCTTTCGCTCGAAAGTGAAAAAAGCGAAATTCCAGTCTGAAACATTTGTCTTGAGCACGTGTGGCGCAGTGCTAAGAGTCTCGCTGCGCACGCACACGGCCGATGGTTCGATCGCGTCCGTGGCCAACCAAGCCATCCATCCCTCAGGGTCAGTTAATTGTCAGCAGAGGAGTCTGGAAGGATGAAGCATTGATTTGGTACATCGGATGCCCCCCCCCCCTCAAATCACTGCATAGGGCACGTACGCATTCAAAGCCTCTACGATGCTCAGATGGAGTGGAATGCGTGGCGCATTCCACAAACGGAATGATTGACGCCGACCACTTCATCCTTTTCTTTTTTTTAACATTCGCTTTACTTCTCACATTATACAAAGCCTGATGAACGAGTCAAGCAGACAGTCGATCGAGAACTACAGAAGTCATATCAATGAAGTGTGCAGATGTGCACGCCTTGATAGTCTCAGGGTGCGGTGCAGTGAGAGGGTTAGGGTCACTGAAGTCCTCTACATAGAGTTCGCATATTGTGCTGAAATATCGTAGCTCACATAAGTAAAAAACGACTTATGAACGCCGTGACCAGCACTACGATGCTCTGGGAGCGCTATCTTCTGTATCGAACACTGTGTATTTATGTTCATGTTTTCTTCCCTGCACTTTTTTTTGAAAACTAATAATTGTTTTTTTTAGTATACTGCGTAGCGTTCGGAGTGAGCTGATTGATTCTTCGGCGAAACTGCAAGAAGTCAATATTGTCTACGAAGATTTAACCAAGAAAATTCCAGAGAAACGTAAGGCTCGGTGACTTGTTTTCGTGAATGTCGTTCCTGCTAATGTAGTACCGGCTTTCCCATTCAGAGCTTGAGCTCACAGCTGTTCTGGACGAAATTGAAAGTGCAAGACGAACATTGAAGGAACTCCAGGATCGCAAAAATGTTCGAATTTTTCTCCCACACAAGCCCATTCAAGATGAGCTCCCCCGCGCATCAGTTAAGCACTCACATCTCTTGCAGTTATCGTGGGAGACTGCAGTTGACTTGAGGTTAGTGGTAGTCCTTCACTTTCGGAACATTTTCTTGCGCAAGGCGGTGAAGTTGCTTGTTTTCCAGCCGTTGTTCTATCGCAACATTCATGCCGTTGTACATAACTAACCATACTCAACTTACCCGTCCTATGTCTGGTTTTATGAAAGAGCTTTCATCACAAGGAATTATTGTTAAGGATCTTGAAGATGCTTGTTTATCAGTAGGTTTTGCCAAAACTATATATTGCGTCATTGTATCCAGTTTTCTTTTGGCGAACCGCAGTGCCTTTGGAAATTCATTTTTCTCTGTTCATCTTTTTTTTAGTTTGTTATAATTGACTCTCCACTAAATTCGTCGTCGATGCTACCTGATTCTGGTCGGAACACTGTCATTGTAAATTTTGGAGAACCCTTCAGAATTGTAGACTCCTTTGCAATCATGGTGCAACAATCTGACAGGCATTTAGCGAAGTAAGTTAGCTCCACCTAGCAGCTTTATTTATTTATTTATTTATTTATTTATTTATTTATTTATTTATTTATTTGCTTGCTTTCAAGAGGCACATGGTGAACGAGGTATACTAAGACTTCAAAATTTTCACACTATCAGCACTGCTTGTCACTATAAAAATCGACTGGCTGTCGCTTGTTTTCAATATTCATGTTCTTTCATCTTTTATAGCCCTATTGATTTCAACGTGTTCCTCGACGTGCCAGAATACAATCCTTCAACATGGAAGATTCTACCTAATTTGCTGCCTTATTCCCGTGAAGTGAGCATTTTTCTTTTCTTTTTTTTTTCGCTGTTTCTTTTTACGGATTCTCCATTATTTTTGGCATTAATTCGACTAAAATTCGTTGGCGGAACGTTTATTCTAATAGTCATATCTGACATTGCTTAACCTTCGTTGTTCCGCTAGCATATGCTCAAAAGTCCAGTTAGAATGGGAGGGAAAGTCGTTCGTGAAGAGAGATCACTGTTTTCAACATTTATGTGCATGCGCTTCAATTTTGGGTTCAACATGTCAGTTCAACGGTGCTGTATAAATTCGGATGAGTGAATGCATCGTCAACAAATTTTATAGCTTTTACTGACCAAACAGCTTTGTTACTTTGATTTTTCTGGGTTGAGAGAATATGTTATCAACAGTTGTGCTCAATATTTTCCTTCCAGTTCCTTCTTTTCGTATTCGTTGCATCTGATGCAGAGGAAATCGCTCCGTATTCATTGAGTGATCTGTCCCGCCTGAATACCTCAGCCATGCTCTCTGGTGATAATATTGAAATGTTGAATTGTTCTAGTTCTGTTGGTAGCAGTTACTGTGGCGGCGAAGGCGAAATAGGTGAATTTCATCTTCTTAAGACTCATGAATTCATTGAAATCTAGAATTTCATTTTTTTTTCAGAAAGGCGCATGCGGAATTCAACCTTCTGCCTCTTCTTCTGTCGGAAGAATTATACCCGTTTCTTTTGGTTGTCTTTGCGAGCTGGTTGTATCCCAGTAGTGCCTTCCGTTGATACTCCTCTCCCTTTTCAAGGTATCAGCGATAGAAGAGCGCAGTTGTCTGTGATCTAGCATAGATTCGCCGTGATCATGCAAGTTTTTTTAAGATCACATTGATTGGCGTCTTGCTTCCATACGCTTCCATCCAGCTCGATTTCCCGAGCTACACTTCATCATCCGCTCGTTGGAAATGGCGGAAGTGCTAGAATTACGAAGAATGGGGCGCTTTTTCTTCGAGCGTTATCTGGGAGATAATAGAGGTGTGTGATCTGAGAAACCTTTCTTTCCAAAACAGTTGTCTGGTATTTCGTTATTTCGTTATTGCATTGCTGCTTTACTATACTTCGCCATTCTCAATATTATAGCTGTTGTTAGAGCTTTGTTGGCATCGCTTCGCGAAAAGCTGGAAATCCCATCTCCACCGGAAGCGCTTGCAAAGGTTTGCCGATACCTCCTATTGTTTTGTTTTAGCCTTTCTTTCTTATATTCATTACTTGCCCATTATTTTTGGTATTATTATTTTTTACACTTGTTCGGATCGAGGATTTGTCTTCCAATACTACAAAAAAGCAGGTTCCCAACTTTAGGCTGTATTTCATATATGACGTTGTTCTAAACACGCTATTTCCGCGGAAACTTCAGTAAGATTTCATAATACCTCAGGATTTGGGGAGTTCTGCCTTGAGAACCTTCATACCCACATCTCATCAGCATTATAAGTCTGCAAGTCCGAAATCAGACAGATTGGAAACCCAAGCACATCTGTTATAGAATTGGATGCATATCTGTTCCTTTCTATTTGTAAATCCTGCAGAGTACTGCTAGGCTCTGTGGTTTCTTTCAGGCTGTTCCATTGTTCAACAACTCCTTCACGGCCCCAATTCTGACCCCCATAAACGTACCGCCACTAGATGACGAATATCTTGGTAATTTTTTTGAAATCTGTGTAATTCTTCGTGCTCTGATATCGCGTCTTCGTAGGCCCTCTCGAAGGCGCAGTTGATTCGGCTTCATATCTTCATAACTTCTCATCGTTGAGCATGGTTAGTTTTGTGTTTGCTTCTATAGAATTATCCTCTATAGTGTGTTATTACTAGTGACTAGTAACAGAAAAAAGATTCATATTCAGTACTCTTACCATTCCTGGAATGTAATTGGTCAGCCGGGAATATCGTTCGAGTTCTTGGCACAATCGGTGGATCCACCTACTGAATCCGAGTTCTATCCTGATTCTAACATAGGTATACTAAATGTTGTATCATTGCTTTCATTTGAAATCTTTTTTGTTGTTGTTTAGGCTTTCGTCCCATCGAACCTGGGTCTGGGGTCGAATTTAGCAAGGCTCTTGGTGGAAATCGGGCACGTGAGCAGTTTACAGGTTCGTTTTAGAAAGTTGGCTTAGAAAGTTGGCTATTGGAGGGAGTGAGATCAATCTTTTTTTTTTTTTTTTTGAATAGTGTATCTCCAATATTTCACAGCTTGTTTCCAACTTTGAAAGCTCGAATACTTTTCCATCAAGATCAAGACCAAATGCTACTGGGTTAAGTCCTAGTACAGGGTACGCCACAATCATGAGTATTGCTCGCGCGCTGCGACTTGGCTCAAGTATTCGCGAGCTTCGCGTTTTTTTTTTGTTTGAATTTCTTAATATTTCCCATAGCACAAATCTTTTAGGTTCTGTTTATGTCATTTCATCCGTCGGTTTTAGCCCTGGTCTAACTGCAAAACCCATCGTTATACTGCTATCATCTAAAGCCTCAACAATGTTCAGGCACGAGGGGATTGTATCCATAGGACAGAGTGTCAGAGCTTTGCATAGATCCAATGCATCAAGGTCCTGGTAACAGAATATGATGGTTTTACCGTGGAAAATGCCGTTGCATAAAAACTCTGCCCAAACCCGAGAAGAAACTGGATGCGATCGACGTATCCTGATGAGCCCTAACCGTTAAATCTCGAATGGAAAGAACATCAGGGAGCAGCCGATGGGAACGTTGTGAGGAAGTAGTGGAAGAGTATGGTGCTTTCTAAAAAAAAAAAAAACGCAGCAGTGCAGCGTGAAATTAGCTAACTCATGTTGAATTTCAGTCAAAAAATAATTGAGCGGAACCGAAAATTATGTGCCGCATCTTCAGCACGTAGTCAGTGATCTTCGTTTTGTACACGAGTGATGGACTTTCAATCATGCATCGAGACGTGGTCTACTCTTCTCCTTTTTAAAATCTATCAAAATTTATCCAAGTGCTATTTGCATAGCTACTCATTTTAAATACAACGTTTTAGTCGTTCTGTTGACCTACAATCGCGACGCAGTGTTAGCAACATCGCTCGAGCGACTTCATCGACTTCCCTATCTAAACAAGGTTATTGTCGTCTGGAACAACATCGCCAGGGAGCCGATGGGTGCTTGGCC
Source organism: Ancylostoma ceylanicum (assembly GCA_000688135.1). Classification (NCBI taxonomy): domain Eukaryota; kingdom Metazoa; phylum Nematoda; class Chromadorea; order Rhabditida; family Ancylostomatidae; genus Ancylostoma; species Ancylostoma ceylanicum. The sequence goes on from JARK01001471.1 coordinate 179,759, forward strand.
ACGTTTGCATGTACCTGTCGAGTATGTTTAAGCATTTATTATCTCTTTGTTTTTCTCTAAAGGTTCCTTCATAAATATGAAGTCGCCTAATATGTGACAAGGGTATAAAAACCTTTATTCTTCTCTAAAAAGTCGTTTCATGATGACATTCGCCAGGATTTCTTTGATAAATGGGCTTCACGTGATGTTGTAGCAAGTAGTGAGAGACGACGTGTTACGTATTCAAATTTTTTTTTGGAGTTCTTTGAAACAATCCAACTCTACTATGCTGATTAATCTTATCATGTTGCGAAAGGCTGTTAATCTGCTGTGATTCTGGAATTGAGGTACGATATGTAGCTGTGCAAAGCGTGCAAATCATCCTTTGACACCACTCAACTAAATTAGATGCTTCTATTTGTGGTTACTTGTTCACGGAGCGTCAGATCTTTTCTTACTTTTACTTACTCTTTGGTTTCCCATGCAAGTATTTTTCCCTCTCTCTCTCTTTCTCTCTTTCTCTCTCTCTCTCTCTGCCTCTCTCTTGGAGTGGTTCTATACGTCCACTCAGAGGAGGATGTATCTGTTCACCTACTCAATGTAACTTGTAGGAAGACAGCGGAAAAACAGAACCACCTATTGATCTTCTGCAGTTTCTCTGCATAGTAGCTGAAACCCTGAATAGAGAAGTCCAGCTTTGCGAAAATTCTAACTGTGCCAAGCGATCCCCTGAGCTCTCCTCTCTCGGAGTTGATCCATTCAAAATTAGTTCTCCTAGACTTTGGTAGAAATCTTAGAGACAGTATTCTTGTACATGTTATTCCGGCTTTTTTACTAAAACAAATGAATACAAGCATTAGTTTGATCCCATTCGTATTTTTTCGTGTACGATTCATGCCTGATTCGCGCAGTTCTGTTTTAGAGGCGCGAGTAGCGCAATGGCAAGAAGCCCATTGTCGCTCACAGGGTAGGTGGTTAGATCCTCTATCAAGCCACCCAGGGTCGTATATTGTTACCACGGGAGTCTGGAAGGATGGGGCGTTGTTTGAAGGTTTGACTATCTCTCCCTCTCCTCTCCACAGCGTAGAAGTCATCGTATAGGGCACGACGCATTCAATATCTGTTGAGATGAAGTCGAGTGAATCACCGTCTCTGAATGCTTGCTGATTAACGCCGACTTCTCTCCCCTTTACTGGCAGTGTTGCTGATACATTCGCCGTTGTAAATTACCCGTCCACAGAAGGCGGTCGCAGAAAGTGGATGAAAGGGGGGAGGGGGCGTGGGAAAAAAAGCTGAGGGCTCCACCACTTCGGGTGCCTGGATGGAAGAATAAAACTTTTTAAAATGTTCATCTCAATATTGAGCTATAAGAAATAATTGAAAAACTGCAGTAAAAATAAACCCCTAGAAAAGAACCAATACAAAATTTTTATCTATTTTTTAAAGTCATTATTTCGAAGACGCACCGACTCATTCTCAGCCCCTCCCCCCCT
>JARK01001471.1:181416-215640 GCA_000688135.1 Ancylostoma ceylanicum
CCCCCCTCCCGTTCTTCCCTGCGCCTGCCACTGCCATAGCTCGGTTTCTTCTTTTTTTCGCCAAAAACTACACATTCTGCGGAGCACTTGATACCGCTACGAAATATCAGTCTCCTAACATCTTCCCTCACTTGAAGCCTTGCCTGCATGTAGTCCATTGCCTGCTGGACTTTATGTTGAGCCATTCCTTGCATTTCGGTTTTTTTACAGTGATCTGAAGATTCTGGGTGGTATTGGTGCACCGGACTTTTTGCCGAGCTCTAGAGCTTTTGGAAAAAAATGATCTATTCGTTAATTTTCTGTGAAATCTTACAAATCGCCACATCATGATGCAGGGCATGGTAATCATCTTATATGCTTTAATTACCTCAGAGTGATAAAAACTCTCCTTGGCCTCAAAATTATTATATGAGTTACTGTGCGATCATTCAGCTGCCATCCCTGCTTTTTTTATTCTTGCCGAGTTCTTGCCAGAGCATGATATTTGAGGTGTCAAAAGAATTAGTAGAGATCTCAAATATAGTTTACTTGGACGATGAAGGACAGCGTACATTCTTACTTCATTAACCTAATACATTTCATTTGTGTAGCAGCCCGAAATAGTCTATTCAGGTTTATAAAGGTGACCACGAACAGTCTGAACAATCGCTTCGTCCCTTGGGATCGAATAACGACGGAAGCTGTGCTTTCGCTTGATGACGACATCGACTTGAAACAACATGAGATTGTGTTTGCGTTCAGGTAAAAATTTTTTAACGACACAGAGACCTTTGAGGAGCTGAGTTTTGGTGCTCATCCTAAATCGCTCCATGTATCACTAAGTTAATTCATATTAGGGTGTTAAGTTGGAAATGCGCGCTGATGTCTCGATGTTTTTATGAATGTGTTGCCAAACGTTTTTCGCCTAACTTTTTATACCACCTGAAAGAGCAATTCATGTAGTATTTTTTCATATGCGGGTTGTCGAGTATTCCTCCATTCTTTGTTTTTTTAAAGGAAGTTATAAGAAGACCGACCAAAATTTTAAATTTCCGTTCCCTAATTTTATGTTGTTAAAGAGCGTGAAACTGCGGCGGAGCACCACTACAGATCATATGAAGAATTAAGAGAACTTTTGGTGTATTAATTGGCTAAAGGGAGCGTGTGGCGCAGTGGTAAGAGGCTCGCTGCGTACGCACACGGTCGATGGTTCGATCCCGCGCCCGTGGCCAACCAAGCCATCCATCTCTCCGGGGTCGGTAAATTGGTACCAGAGGAGTCTGGGAGGATGAATCACTGACTTGGTTCATCGGATGCCCCCCGCAAGTCACTGTATAGGGCACATACGCATTCAACGCCTCTACGATATTCAGATGAAGTCGAATGCGTGGCGCATCCCACGTGACGGGATTAATCAACGCCGACCACTTTATCCTTTTTATTAATTGGCTAAATCTATGTGCCAATAAATTACGCGAAAATGGCCTCGACCTTGGGTAACTGAATCGAAATTCTGAATAAAAATCGTTTCCTCGACTGCCCTCTTCTTCACATCTGGGATTAAGAGTCACACTTGGGATCGCCTAAGAGCCCAGACTTTGCGCCCTTAAATAAATGAGAAAAATTCCAAAATTGCGACGAAACTAAATTTTGGGTAAGCCGCTATTTTAAGTCACTGCGCTGCAATAACTCAGAGGAGAGCGCTTACTCTTTGTATGTAAGATGTCGAAGGTTCAACAATACCGATTCTACATTGAACTTAGATTGGGATGTTGTAGCTTTGTTTTTTTAAAATAATTTATCCGATGCAAAAACGCGCATTTCCAACTTGACACCCTAATATAACTACAGGGATTGTTTTCTCTATGTATTTTGAAAAAAAAAACTTGTCCTCATATGTTCCATAGATTCTATAAAGATGAATTCGATTGCAATTTACTCAGCCAAAAGCCATCGCAAACATACCAAAAGACATTTTAAGCTTAATTTACTGCCACAAGGACACTAGAAAACCTTCCTGGACCGGGAACGTGCTGTCGATGTCGCTGAGGGTTCGCACAATCATTGGGACAGTTGTTCAGGCTTTGAAACACTGAAAATATCGGCCACGAAAATTGTTGTGGATGCCGTTGATAGCTTTTCTTCTGTTGATACTGCATTGTTCCAAGGAACGTTTCAACGCGTACACTTTTTGAGTTGTGGATATCTAATAGTACTCTATTTTGGAACTATTTTGCGGTTAACTTCTTCAAAATCCTATATAATATCAGAAAGTCTCCCAAGAATAATTTTCAACACTAGTCTGAGCTGCTTGATATATAACACGCAAAACTTGTTTGCTGTCCTTATCCGGTGATGTATCAGTGCTAGTAAATCTATGCAATTTCGTTCTGTTATAGCATTCTCTACTTCAGAGTATGGAGAGAAAACCGCCATCGCATTGTTGGCTTTCCTGCACGACATCATGCTCGTTACGATGATCAGATGTATTATAACAGTAACCACACTTGTCAATTAAGTATCATCCTTACTGGTGCTGCTTTCCTCCACAAGGTTTGTTCATGGCTTACGCATTGTTCGTAATCTTCATCTTAAGCAAATAAGCACGATGTCCTAACAGGACGTCACCAAAATCCTTAACTTAAACGTTCCACAAGGTAGCACTGTCACTGTGCTTGTGCTTCATCTTCTTAATGAATTCTACTGTTCCAATCCACTGGTGAATGCGCCATTTTTCATGCTTCCCATTTCTTCTCAACCACTGGCTCCTTTTTCTGCTCTGAAATTTTCCGTACCAATTTCAATGTAGATTTTTGCAATCCCATTGGCTTAGAAGTATCATTACCTTATCATCTGAGAAAACCGCTGAGATCGTTAAAGCTCTATGATCTCTCAAACTGAGCCATGCTAAGAAGGTGCCGCTCACCGATGAGCCGCGTGGTCGTCAATGGCTTCAGCTTAGCGCATGAAAATAGTACTTTTTAGAGTAGTACCTGAGAGCGAATGGTTCACGAGAGTGCAGTCAAGTGTACCTGTAGCTAAACAATTGAAGAACCACGGGCATAAGAAATTGAACTGAACGCATCTAGTAGTCAAGATGAGGCGGAAAGTGAACACATACGGGGTATACTAGTGATGTTCACTTATAACCACGGGTGACAACCAGCACTTGAAGGTCCTCCATGTATCTACCATGAGTCCACCATTATAGTCATGTGATGTGTTCACTAACGTTCAACAGAGCCACGCCCTCTTTTACCTCCCGACATGTCATCCGGAAGCCTTCGTTGAGTCATCCGTGACAGAAGGTTGACAGAACTAGCATACCCCTAGAAGTGTTCACTTTGAGTCCTAGATGTGTTACGCCGAAGTCTGCGAGCATTCCGAAGAGACAGGTCTTTGTTATTGCCCTTGTTAACGCTTAGGAAAATTTGACAAAAATTGAGCAGCAGTTCACTCTTGGTTGTAAAAGTCATCTGAATTTATATGAAAATTTAGTGTGATTAGTAGGCAAAGCAGCGTCATCATTGACATTGTTGACAAAAAAAGTGCAAAAGGTGTTGTTTGAAAGGAAAATTTATTTTGTGGGATTGTACAGAACCTGTACAGAACCCTTGCGAGATTATCACGTCTTGGTAAAGCCAAAGCCTTGTAGGTTTACTGCGCAGTAGTCATGAATTTTCACAAGTTTTGTCCGCTTTCTGCTCCTTTTTTTGCATTATTGCACCTGCAAAAGCGGAGTCTTACTTCGAAGCTGCTTTTCTGGTCCCTGTGAAACCATCACATTTCTCAGAAAATTCTGACAACAGTGGTAAAACCAATCAAAAGTTTAAAAAAGGTAGAAACTTGCTCAGAATGAGTGGAGTTCCCTTCAGCTTATCCAGCATCACCCAAAATGTTTGCGAAAGTAGTGCTGAAGTCGGAATCCACTGTTTGGCTACAACTCTTCATCTGCAAATATTAGGTTGTTGCGAAAATAGTTGCCGTTTCACGGTATGCTTGAAAAGTAACTTTTTTCTTGCCCAACTTGTGGTAGCTCCTGGTAGGGTTTGTTCTGCTCTTTCAGATGCTTCTTCAATATTCTGGCTAGCTCTTCTCAGGACTTCTTTATAGGGTCGCTGAAAATGGTGAGCCGACGCGATTTTCGAGTGATCATGTTGTACGAGTTCAAACTCAGCCATTCTGCAGCGGAAGCACCCCGTAATATAGAGTTGTATTTGGCATGGACTCTCCTTCCGAAAGGACAGTAAGGGGCTGGTTTGCAAAATTCTCTTCCGGCGATTTTGATCTCAAAGATAAACCCGGTCATTGTCGAAGGATGTCGCTGGACGATCAAGCACTGAGAGCAGCGGTGGAAACGAAACCCGATACTACTACTCGTACGTTGGCGACAGGCCTGGGGGTTCACTATGCTACAGTTTCAAAACATTTGGCCTCCATTGTCATGGTGAGAAAAATGCAAAAGTGGACACCACATGATCTGACCGATCACCAACAACCCACCCGCTACGAGATCTGTTCCAACCTCCTCGTTCGCCAGAAAAACGAGCCACTTCTTGACCGTTTGATAACTGTAGATGAAAAATGACTCCTATTTGATGATAAGAAATGTGGTTATGTATGGGTAGGCAAGTTCTCTACCCCTCCAAGCTTCCCTAAACCAGATCTTCACCCTAGAAAGGTTATGTCGACAGTTTGATGGTGTTGTAAGGGTGTTATTCATTATAACCTTCTGCAACCTGGTCAGGCTGTCACATCAGAGTCTTACTGTTGTGACTTAGACCTGATGTATGAAAAGTTGCGACAAATGTGGCCGGCAGTGATAAACAGAGGTGGGCCTGTCCTGCTCCGGGATAACGCTAGGCCTCACACTTCGAAACTTACCCGGCAAAAACTGACGCAGTTAGGCATCGACGTTCTCCCTCACCCACCTTACTCTCCAGACCTCTCCCCTACCGACTATCACTTTTTCCGGGCTCTCGAAGCAAACCTGCGTCAGCAGCAGTTTTCTGATCTGGAGCATGTTGAAATTGCCTTCCAGTTCTTAAAATCATGTGATTTTAGTTTCTAATGTAAAGGTAAAAATGATTTACCTGATTGTTGGCAGAGATGTGTAGAATCTGGTGGATTTTATTTTGATAAATAAAGTTGAGTTTGAACAGAGTTACAGCATTTTGAACTGGGCTGTCTATTTCGGCAATTAATTTCGCAACAACCTGATATTATCCTAAAAACATTTATTCAGCCTGTTACGAAAAATCTAGTTATTTGTGGAACTTTCACTGTCGGGTTCTGTCTCCTTGAAAAATACTTTCCAACAAAATTGTTGAGCAGTAGTGAATTGAAGGTGTTCAGGCTCGATCATTTTCCATTGAGAATGCTGATAAGAATGTCTACGGCCTATTACGTAGGTTAACTTTAATACCTTGGCCATAATTGATTTCGGGTGGGTTTGTTCTGTTCGCGAAAAAAAAAACGTAAGCCTGCGTTTTGCTCGAGCTAGGTTCCACTGGGACGCGCTATCTATCTATCTGTAAGTAGCTTTGTTTCCTCACAAACTTCTTCTTCTTCTTCTTTATTGAGCATGTGAATTACATGCATAAAACGATAAAGGATAGATAAAAAGATAGATAGATAAAACGAAACACAAATAAAAGTATAAAACAAGAACAACGCTCAAACTGGATAACTCGCTTCCGAAATTGATTGAGCGTCAAGGAAAAAACATTAGCACGTAAGACACTGTTAAAGCTAGAGCAGATTCTATTCGTGAAAAACTTCGATCTGACTTGAGATCTGGCTGTAGTGATGGAGATTTTAAAAGGTACAAACTCTAGAGTGAATAACCAGAATCTTATCCATGGCAGTCTTTTCTAATCCAAGCCTTCTCCAACCGTTCCCATTTCAACGGACTGCAATGGGTTAATGCGCATGCGCTTCTCTATATTGAAATTTGAAATTTCTTCTTTTTTTTGAACACCTTTTGAAATTTCTCCTGGCGTTAAAATCTCTGAATTGACTCTAAGATCAGGCACTATCTTCAACGGAGAAGTTTGAGCAAGGATCTGGTTTGCCCTTTTGTTGGTCGAATATACTAAAATGTTGGCCAATGTGGTATTATTGAGAAGTCCACTATTCGTGAAATCTGATAGATATACTACTATAAGTGCGAAGATGGTGAACAACACCTTGTGTGTGACTGCTTGCACATTCTCTAGTTTAGTAGGTTAAAAAGGTGCAGATACTTCTGCCAAATTAGTCAAGCCAATCAGAGTTTTAACATGTGATTGGATTGTTGTCATCCAACCCATGGACCTATGTTCATCACGACATACTTCATGTGAGGTTGTTGAGAATTAGTTTCTGTTTTTTTTTTGTTATGGTCAGTTTTTTCTAAGTTTCAGTCATACCTACACGCATACACTCATCAAATGCCTGAGGCCATCAGGCGCCATGTCGATGACGTCATGAATTGCGAGGATATAGCGATGAACTTTCTCGTCTCTCATATAACTCGCGAACCTCCCATCAAAACTACGAGTAAATGGACTTTGAGGTAATATTTGTACCCTTATTTCTCCCTTGCTAAACAAAGTTCCCTACGTTCAGACTTGTATCTACTTCTCCATTAATGCATCGTTCCTCGCGTATTTTGCTAGTTCTGATTGGCTTTACGAGCCTGTTCGCTTTTCTTAATGTAATCATGCCCTTATCTCCATCCCTTAATATGTTTTTGACCGCTTTTGATTTCTTTTGAAATTTCGTTTCCATATGCATTCCGTATGCATGTTTGGAGACGTTTGCGCTGTCGGCTGCCATGCTGTCATGAAAAAGAGATCGAATTCCAAATTGGAGTAATGGCAACCTTGAGCCCGACAAAACAGTTGTTTCACCACATGAGACAGGTCATTGACTAAGCGCTTCTCCCTAGGTGTCCGACGTGCGCAGAGACGCTGTCGCAAGACGAATCGCATTTCCACGAGCGGCACGAGTGTATTCGCCTCTTCACCAGAATTTATGGATACAATCCGCTGAAGTGAGTCGCATAGTCGTTAATTTCTTGGCGACATCGATCATTTCGGCCTTAGCTTCAAAATTTTACGCCTTTATCTGGTGCTAGCGCTTGAAATGTCTTGGTAAATCCGTGTATTACGAATCGGCTGGCAATTTGACAGAGCAGCAGAGTTGGTCATAGTAATTAGGGCAGGGATTCATGAAGCGGTAACTACGCAAACCGCGAACCTGGTTAGCGTTATTGATTTTCGTACAGGCTACGTGGTGGCCAGTTTATACCAGATGCGACTAATCAGACGCACGCATCCATTTGCGAAAGATTTTCTATGAAGACCGGTCAACGCGGCAAGAAATTCTCAATGAAAAAATGCGCGGCCGTCGCGAGGCCGTAAACGCATGCGACTGAGCTGCGACTGCGATGCGACTGGCCCTTCTTCTTCATCATATGGTCGGACGCGCGTCAGTCGCACGTATCCAGTATGAGTTGCCCTTCACGAGACGAAGGAGGTGAAATTGGTTTTCTAGCCTGTTTTCGCGCGGTTGTACGTTCATGAATCCTGACCTGGATTGCTCCAGATCATTGATCAACCTGGATCGATTGTATCACTATAGAGTAAAACTCATCTGTTTGTGTGTTTGTTGGTTATCGCTTATATCTCACAATCCAACCGACAAACACACATGAAACCTATAATGTTCGACTCACAAGGGAAGTGCACGAGCCTAACCCCGGGGATCGAAACGAAATATCCATTTTCAGAAGCATTGCCTAAGATGATGTTGACGTATGTATATCGTTCTTGCCCAATGCTCCCGATGCGCTCAGGAGAGCGCGTCGAAGATTTTGTTACTGCACTGCCACGGAAGTCCATGTAGCGCTGGACTTTATGAAACGTTGATCACTCAGAAGAACTGTGGTTACCGTGATTAGTTGTCCTATAGATTATGGAGTGTTTTAAGACGCATTTTGGAAAAAATTGGTTTAGCCTGTTCATGTAACTTAAAGCGAGGCATGCCGTTAGTGGCCCGGTGGCCTAGGGGGTAACGCATCAGACTACCGGGCAGATGGTCGAGGGTTTGAATCCCGCCAGTGCAACCCATTTTGCACTTTTAAATTTCAAGCTTTTGACCTTATTTGCAGTAGTTCTAATTATTACAACAGACCAGATATGTGCACTACTGCACAAACTACGAAGCAACTCCACTATCTGAAGCGTAATTCCATGTTAGGTAGGGACGGTTTCGGCTTGATGTTACAAAGTAACATGGTTTTTTTTTTTGATGGGTTCTTTTCTCCTTTTCTTTTTCTTAATACTGCCCCTCCGATTCTACTGGCGGGAGCCAAAATTTCGATCTTCTGCCAAACAGACCGATGCGTTACCCACTCGACCACTTTGCCGCGGCTGGCAGTTAGGACTCACAAGCGCACGACCAGACGAAACAAACTTATACAAAAATGCGTCTCAGACGTTCGATGGTGTATAGGAAAGCTACTCACAGTGACCACGGTTGGTTTGCGCGGTCAAAGTTTCATGAATCCCATGGAGGACTCCTATGGCAGGGCAATGGAAAAATCGGTACTATTCAACCTTCACGGACCCAAAATCTTCAAGAGAAAATTTTGACTGGAACATTGCATACGGGGGTTATTTGAGGTGCTGAACACGAAAATCGTATCCATTTTGTACCATAACTTCATTTTTGTAGGGTTACGGTAGGTGTACTACCGCATCCTACCGCACGCTACCGTACTACTACAGTAACCCTACAAAAATGCGGTTGCAGTACAAAATGGATACGATGTCCGTGTTCAGCACCTCAAATAACCTCTGTATGCAAATTTTCAGTTAAGAATATTCCCTTGAAGATCTTGGGCCTGTTAAAAATGAAGGCTGCCGAAAAATCTTTGACGCGCTCTCCTGAGCGTACCAAGAGCATTGGGCAAAAATGATATACATACATTAACATCACCTTGGACAATGCTTCCGACGGCGGATGTTTCGTTTCGATCCCCGGGGTTAGCCTCGTGCACTTCCCTTGTCAGAATTGTGCCCCGCAGTGCAACGTCACGATCTTTTGCCGTTTTTCCAGAAGTCGGTTTTATCGATTTTTGGCCCCCTATCCCCATCACTATAGAGTAAAACTCATCTGTTTGTGTGTTTGTTGGTTATCGCTTATATCTCACGATCCAACCGACAAACACGCATGAAACCTTTACCGTTCGACTCAGAATTGTGCCCCGCAGTGCAACGTCAGGGTCTTCTAGCGTTTTTCCAGAAATCGGTTTTATCGATTTTTGGTCTCCTATCCCCATCACTATAGAGTAAAACTCAGCTTCGCCGCGCTTCGCGCAGATGGCAATGATTTTTTGCACTGCGGGGCACAATTCTGATCCGAACGGTATAGGTTTTATGTGCAAATGTTTATGAATCGTACCACAGAAGAAAAGCGGAAGTTGTTATCAATGGTTAAATTCTCAGTTTTCTGTCTGTGATCAATCGAGCGTTTTCGAAGGGGTTAAATGCGAAACTGAAGTTTATGTGCGAAAACGATTACCAGCACGCAATTTGGTCATGACCCTACAAGTGCTGCGACTCGCCTCTGGTGAGTCTCGCAACTGTTCTTCATCCGCTTTTGTTGAAAACTAAGGGTACGTCAGTACCGAAGTCCCACGAAGCGGGCAAGTGCGAGACTCGCCGGAGGCGAGTTAGAGCACTTGTTTTGGGTATTGGAGGTAATCACTGTGAATGAATTCATCTCTTTTTTTATCATTCATCTTCCAAAAAAAAAAAACTGAACGACTGATTTTGATGACTGCTAACTTGCGATTTTTCACTGTGTCGAGTTAGAATATTCTTTCAGGACATCTAGGTAAAGAATTTTGCTGGTTGACCGGCTTCAGTTGTCATGGCAAAAAACAAATATAAAGTTGATATTCCGAGCTTTTTTTCAATGAGTTACTGAGTAAAGTGGGGACGTCTGTATCTCTGGTGGATGCAGTATACCCTCAGAATATAAGACCTATTTTTCATAGAGAATTTCAAGTATTTAACAGTCGAAGCAAACTATCCTAAGAGATTTTCTGAAGTTTGTTCAAAGCTATTCTCACTAGCTTTATGACATGAAAGCAGTATTGTGCAAAGTTATCGACATATGGTGCTATCTCTCCCTTTGAATGTGTCTTTTTATTGAAGGTTCTCGCAGTTCCGCGCCGATTCTGTTCTCTTCAAGACCCGTCTGCCTCCAGACAAACAGAAGTGCTTCAGATTTGTATGATTCCTATTTGCCTGTGTCTTATGATTCCTGTTAAAGGATAAAAGGATAAAGTGGTCGGCGTTGATCAATCCCGTCATGTGGGATGCGCCACGCATTCGACTTCATCTGATCATCGTAGAGGCGTTGAATGCGTATGTGCCCTATACAATGACTTGCGGGGGGCATCCGATGAACCAAGTCAGTGCTTCATCCTCCCAGACTCCTCTGGTACCAATTTACCGACCCCGGAGGGATGGATGGCTTGGTTGGCCACGGGCGGCGGGATCGAACCATCGACCGTGTGCGTGTGCAGTGGTAAGAGGCTCGCTGCGCACGCACACGGTCGATGGTTCGATCGTGCGCCCCTGGCCAACCAAGCCCTCCATCCTCTCCGGGTCGGTAAATTGGTACCAGAGGAGTCTGGGAGGATGAAGCACTGACTTGGTTCATCGGATGCCCTCCGCAAGTCATTGTACAGGGCACATACGCATTCAACGCCTCTACGATGATCAGATGAAGTCGAATGCGTGGCGCATCCCTCGTGACGGGATTGATCAACACCGACCACTTTATCCTTTATGATTCCTGTTATATCCTTTAATTCTTTGACATCCATGGTATCATTGTTGTACCATACACAAATAGGGGCATGTGAATATCTTGACTGTCTTTTCGATTTTTGTTATAGAGACCAACGTTCTAGTGTTTATTCGTCAAACACCGCTATCATAAGTGATTTGCCACTCACTGCCAGTGATTCTGCCCAAATCGCTTTCGCTTAGTCACACTCGCAACGTCTGCGAGTCTAATCTGTCACTAACTTCAGCCCCATGCCGGTATTAGCATGTCTTATGCTAGTTTTTCTTCTGTAGACGCCTATTCGCTCCTTTCCTTCCCATTTTCCTAGCCATATTGTTCAGTTGTTCAGCCGAGTGTTGTTTGGGTCTCATTGCTCCCTTGTGGTGCTTTAATCGTTCAATCTTCAGCTTGTCCATCTTGCATTTGCTCAGAATGTTGGATAAAATGTGTGGTTCTGTGCTGAAGTTCGCCGCACACTCTCCAGGGTATTTGCGCTGCTGAATGTAAGGCGAAAACGCTGCTTTTCGCTACATGCACAGCGTCTTATGCACGTCAGAAATCGAGCGCCGAGGCGCCTGCTATTGGATTAATGCATACGGAATCTGATGATGTGTCTGTGTGTGCCTTTCTCGATACATCACACTGCGGCACTTAGGCTGCTGGGCAGTGGCGCTTGGCTTGTTCAGAAGAAATGCCAGTTGTTCTGTGAGTTATTAGCAAGTGCTGGTAGTCACTGAGCAAGGATGAGCACCTTCAAGAAGTGCTATTGCTAACTTGATGGTCCAATTATTGTCCTAAGGAGGCTTGGGGTATCCTTAGGCTCCGCCGGTTAGCGCGGAGGTAGGAAGCCGTTGTGATGCATGAGAAGCGTTGACAACCGATGCAACATGGGGATCGATAAGCATCCTTTTCACTATACATAGTCATCTCCTCCATTGCCTGTTCATTCTGGTTGATATTGTTTTGTCCAACGCTTGAGGTATCCTTTCTACATGTTATAAGAACACCAAATAGTGTTGTAAATCTTATGGGGACAACTAGCAAATTCTCCTTTCTTCCCAAAAAATTAATGGATGTTTTTGCTCTCATTATGTGGTGGGTGTTAATCGTGATGAGTGTCAATTGTCTCAATTTCTCAACTTGTCAATTTAGGCGTTACTAATTAATCCATAACGCTATTACGATGTTACCATAGCAGTTCCGAGATACATGCCCCGGTTGACAATAATTAAAGGGAGAACAGTAGCTATGAACGTTTCGCTTTGCGCTAGAATATTTGGTAGTTCATAACACATTGATATATGAAACTGGTTTCCTGACTTAAGGGCAGAAGCCCACCTTATATCGTTTTCGAGTTATTAACGTATTCCGAACCTCCTCGATGCGCTGATTCCGGCAATGTACTTGAAATGTCCCAGTATGGTCTCTAAACCCGTTTTCCGTGACGGGTTTGTACCAGTTTGCTGGAACAAATGTACGTGCAAAGACGCGTATCACCGTTGATCTCATCGATCGGACAGGACAAGACGTGTTCACTCGACGTTGCTGCCGTGGCGGGCAGCCAACACCAAGTATCCGCCTTTTGGAGCGGATCCGCCCCTGCTCCAAAAAGCGGGTACTTTAACCCTAACAGAAACAGGGTTTTCGTCACTTATTTTACTGTACATTGTTGGAATCAGCGTGGCGAGGAGGTCAAGAATCTGCTAATATCGTCGACGTGAGAAACGAGGTGGTCCCCTGCCTTCAAATAGGGACAAGTGTGCACAGAATTTATGACCGATGCATATGACAAAATCCTGATTCGGTTTAGTACTGCATTCGAACTAGTGTCAGTATTTATTCCTGTCATCAAGTGGTCTACAATATTTTCAAGGTGAAAATCCTGATAAATTATTAGGAACTAATTGCTGAATGGAATGGACCGCTGCGTTTTACTATTCTATATTTTTGCGCCTGGTATTTGTACTTCCCTCCAGTATAAAGACTGGTAAGGATCCAGATTCTTCTAGTTCCTCTAGAGCCAGACGCGAGAGTTCTGCGAAATCCTACGGATCTCTTGAATAGCACTGCAGTGCGTAGAAAATAGTGGAGAGAGATGCGCAGACGTCAGACGAAAAACCAGTTTATGGAGCGAGAAGAGGCTAGATCCTCACACGTCCCGCACTTTTCGGCATCCTCGGACAACGGAGTTGATGGAGCGGGAGGCGGTCAAGACGTACGCCGCAACGTGACCGCTCCGCACGCGTACGCTCCTCGAATCCACGTTGCTCCTCTTCTAAACTTTCGTTAGCTGTGCTAGCGTTCATTTGTCCCCCCCCCCCCGAGCCCAGAAAACTTGTGCATCCCTCTCCTGCGGTGCTCGTAGTTGTCAAGGCTGCAGCCGCGACGTGCACATGAATCGACCAATCACAGCGCAGCGACGTACCTCTTGTCACGCAGCCGATGCAGCTATGGTGATTGCTAGTTTAATTATAGCTGATTATAATTTCCGCAAGGACCTCACTTTTATGTCCATCTCTCCGTATATGCTTGAGAAAACGAAAATCGCAAAAGGGTGGCATTCGTTTGAAAAGTTTTTATGGTCTTGCAGACAATTTTCATATTATTGATAGTTTTATTCACTATTTTTTGATGTACCTCTATGTACTGTTATTTTCTAAACATTACCTTCTGGAATAATTTGAAAATATTACCTCTAAAAATCACCTTCCGAAACAGTTCAGAAAGCCGATACTCAAAAAAAAAAACCTGAAGAATTTGCTAGTTTGTTTAGGCCTTATCCGGAATGATACGGCAATCTCATGATTACTGTTTCTCGTCTAGGATGTTTTACACGCAAGAGTGGAAAATGGCTTTTATTGATTTTTTAAGCTCTTATTCGCTCATATAGCTGTTTTATTCCACGTGTATACACTGCTGGACACAGGTATCCGTTCTCATTCCTACATTTTTCTTGTTGAAGCGTTGTCTCTTGTTAGAGTGAGACCACATCTTTACCTTTTGTTACCAGCATATATGTAGATGTGAATGGTCAAGTAGAAAAAGAGGTTGAATCCCGGCTTGTCCAACATCACTAAAATTGTCGAGACTTATACGGCCAAGCGATGTTGAGCGAATTTTGTTTGTACCTATCAGAACCAATTCTTGTCCAAATCCAAGCAAATTCCAGTAGCTTGAGGTGAATCTAGTTAGTAGTTTGTTCAAGTTGGTTTTTTGTGAACATTTCCTAGTAGAATGAGAGTTACAGCTCAAATTTGGCAGTCCTAAACAAGTTGGAATCTCAGCACCATCTATAATACTATTCCTGGATCTCCCCATACAAAGCTCATGTGCGAGGGGTGAGCATTGGCAAGAGAGAGTCGATTTTGCGACATAAGCGATGGACCAGTTATCATACTCTGGAAACTTGCCTATGGAAATACTTCTTGGTGAACGGAAGCAACACGTCGTCTGGAATAGCTCCCCCGAAAGATGTGTGTCGTTAATCGTGACGGGTTTCCCAGGAACTCTTGCGGATTTGCACATATTGACGTCACTCTGCTCCATGCATTCATCGACTTTGAGAACAGCGTCACGGGCCCGCACTTTCCTCTTTTTAAGGTTCTGAGGAGCGCTGACGTCAAGTTTCTCCGACTTTCCAAATTCTAGAAATTTGAGCAAGTTTGATAATTCTCGTCTACTACAACCAACAGAATTGGCCCTGCTGAAACTCGTTCAATTGTTTCCTTGCTCTTTGAGCCCAGACAGCATTCTACTGGTAAATGTCCTTGCTCCAGTGGACTTATGGCTGTTGGGAATTTAAACATGTGTCCCCATCAGTTGGGTGATTTTCCAAAAAGAATGTGCCCACTGGAACCTTTAACGTTCGCGGGCCCTCGACAGTAAATAATGTGGCTTGAGTTTGCGAAATGCTATTAAAAAGTGTTCTGTGAGATTTTGGAATGACATCGACATGTTCTTCCCTTTAACCGCATAACCATTGCCCTTTCCACTGAGGAGTGGTAAGGAGGACATAAAGACAGTCTGTGATGTCTCCGAGAAGTCGGCTGCTAAATATGCTATTGTGGCGTTGGCTATATACATCTCCAGAATAACGTGAAGATTTTGGTGGTATTTCATTGGCGACCGAAGTCTACTACCTATAGTACACCTCTCATGATTCTTCAAAATGTCAAACTTGCGTGCCAATGTCAACTAAAACCAAAACAGTGAAGATTGTTGTTCATTCGATGTTCATTTAACATAAACAGAAACTGGGCAGTGTAGAAAAATTACCAAGTTCTCGCTCTGGCCCATACCTGCGGAGTGCTGTAGAACTATTGTAACGAAGAAAAACTAATGAATAAATGACAACTCAGTTTGGAATAATCTTCGACTCGATAAGGCAATATTGAAAGAGCAGCGCTAGGCTATGTCACATATTGGAAAAAAGTTGATGAAGAAGCGGCAACGTGTAATAAATGTACTGTTACCATGATTTTAGGTCTGCCCACAGATCGTTTCAACAACTAATTCACCATGTTTTCCATTCATTCATTCATTCATTCATTCATTCATTCAGTCATTCATTCATTCATTCATTCATTCATTCATTCATTCATTCATTCATCGATTCATTCATTCAGTCATTCGTTCATTCATTCATTCATTCATTCATTCAGTCATTACGTTTCTTAAGGAAAACATGTGAGATTTGCAAGAACATAGAGACAACAGATTCAACAGGAATACACATTTTCGAATCGTCTATGGCTCGAGTGATTTTGAATACATAATACGCTTGAACTGGTCGAATGATGGTGTAGTTATGATATCATTGGTTACTTTTACGTAAGCCGCTATAGCTATAATAGGGAAACAATTGGATGTAAGCGTAGTTTTACCTCATGGATAAAACAATTTCTGGTCACCATCCCTGGTTCTAGAAGATACATTTTCGAAAAGAGCAGGATTGACATGTACAGGGAGGGTCAAAAATGAGGTTACAACAGCCGTTTCCCCTCCAAGGAAGCATGCTCTGCCCTGATGTTAAATCTAGTTGGAATGTCCTTCTGAAGCGTTTCTCCACAATAGTGCTTCGGCCCTAAAAACACGTTTTATTCAGGACTGGGCCAGAAATATATTTTGAGTCCTATCGGATTCATCGAGTGGCCACACAGTTGCCTTAATCTCATTCAGCGGGGTAAGTAGGTTTTTGAGGTGCCCGATAGCTGAGCATGTCAATAAAATCCCCGAATTTTGGATCAATTGGGAAAGCACTTTGAAAAATATCGGATGAGTTGGGCGTCAACCACTTGCGCGCTGCCGGCTGCGACTTCACTCAGCGTCTTGGGCTTGTCTCAGAACTGATGGAGGGTATCCTGATGAGAAGGGTTGCATTCTGTTAGTTGTGAGACAGTATACATAAATCATACGACAATGTTCGGAACTACACACAGATGATTTTTCTGGGTGCATTTTTCCTTGTTACCGTATTTTTGGCTCACCCTGTGATTTAGGAAAATGCAGAAGCTTGTGAATCATGCATACGTCGACTTTCCAATGGAGATAGTTTTCAAGTGAATGTTTCTCAGTCTAGCTCTTGTTATGTTAGCGTAATCAAATCCTCTTATGCGTATCGTTAACTCGCGAATGAATTTGTTCTGAACTTTTTCCATGGCATACATAGATGTCTTTCTTCGTTACATGGTCTTTGGAAAATCCAGACGTTATTCCATAACGAATGGCCACTCGGATATATCTGTCAGTCAGACATTTGACTCGCCCGAGTGAAATCGAGTCGAGTTTCGAATATATCGACTTTCGAGTGACTCGGAATATCGACTACTCGAAGAAACCCGAAAATCAAGTTATTCGAAATGTCGATTATTCGAAAATTTCCAAAAATCGGCTTATTCGAATTAACGACTGTTCGAAGAACTTCAAAAATCGAGTTATTCGAAATATTGACTATTCGAAAAAAGATCCCGTCCAGTAAAGTGTCTACTATCAGTCTCCATAGGTCAGATCATATTCGCCACTTCAGATAACCGCTCGCGTCAGAAAACCGTGAAAATTGTGAAAAATAAAGAAAGAATAGATTCAAGGGTAATTAATCTAGGAATTATGCGCCTCCAGGAAATTGGGATTTGATAGTAGAAGGATTCTATAGGACATGTCAGCATCGATTACCAGTTGGTCTTGCTGCCTTATTTACTGTGAAAACTCGACGCAATGCTGTAATTATTTCAAGCTCAAAGCTAATTCATGGTCTTTCCCAGGTAGGAAGGATCTGTTTCCTTCAATCCTGCCGATATAACTCACACGAATAACTGGGCAAGCGATTCTGAAATTGTTTAATGAAACATTTCCTAAGTCGATTCGGTTTTTTTTTGTGGCGCAGCGCTTTCTCCTCGCTTAAATCGAAGAGGCGCCATGTCTGTTGCAGCCTTTCCGGAGCATATCCAGAATTCGCAATTACTAAGCATTCATAATGAAGTGCCGATAGCCTGATGGGCTCATCGTGAAGCACGTATAACTAATGGTGTGTTGAGGCGATATTAGCGAGAATTCCTGCTGCAGGCCACCCCTAGCGCACTTTTGAGTGGAATACTTAACAACTTGTTCCACTGCCTTGTGGGAACTTATTATCTAGAATTGTGCAGTCCAGCAGTCTGCGATGACAAAACTAGCGCCGAAACTACAATAGGAAATGAGGAAAAAATAAGGGAAAAAATTACATGATCAAGGTGTAACTAGTGGCCAGCGTAGACAGGAAGGAGCAGGAGAGAAGCGGAAAAAGGGATGTCCACGATTTCAGGGTCCCTGTTGGCTGGAAATTCAAAAATAAGTTCCTCACCCCTTGTGGACAGGTGTGGGTCATGATGAGGCAAAACAGGGCGGGTTATGTTTCTGTGATTAGACCATTCAAACGATGAGCCAATCACAGAAGAACGACCCGCCCACTTTGCCTCATCATGACCTACACCCTTTGTCGACATGTGACTAGCACACACTGGTTTTTTTTAACTGGACAGTGGGTTCTTCACAAGAAAAAGACACATTGTGAAGTTAATTCGAATAAAATCACTATTAGAAAGGCTCAAACTTAGAAAATGGTGGATTTAGGTGTTTTAGCGAAAATGTCACCCGACCATTCATCGGACCCCGTAGATACTTGGAGCGACGAGGTACATTGGGTCAATTCAAGCTCCCTCCTGTGCTTCTTACGGAATTATGTTCAGGCATCTAGTCATCCAAGGTTGTACGAATAATGTTGGCAGAAATTTCCTTTCACTTTTTCGCGCCTTCGACCAGGCCCCGTATTCATGAACGTAGCCGGGAAGTTGTGACTTACCCGCTCTTCCACAACACTTGAGTTTCCAGGATAAAAATGAGTATACCATGCTGGAGCGACTTGTTTCAGTCAGTGGTTACAGCTGGTATCAAAGGCAGCAATGTATGTCACATTTTCGTTGAGAAAATCTCGCACTTTGCGAGAGCGGAAATCCTAGAACTCTTCCGGGGATGTTCATGAATGCGGGCGCAGCAGGAACATTGGCCAAAGGATTTTCGTGGCTCTGTCGTGATATGAGGTAATTTTCTAACTGTGTGAGCCCCCTGGGGTCGAGTTACGCTCCAGCATGAGGCTGGACCCATTGCGAAGCAGACAGCTAGTTGGTTCAAGCTTATGATTAGGAAATTCGTTCCCAACCACCTACAGCACCAACTAGGCGTAGCTTGTTCAACTTCCGGACATCTTTTCTTAATAATAGAGCAAATCAAGTGAATTAACTGGTCACTATACTACATCCGTCACTCCACTCCATGCACTCTTCGTCATGACGTATGGCAATTCTCAAGCGAATCCGCACGGCCGCAGTGATGTCAGCGAGTCTGTCAGCCGTCGACAACGACCCGAGCACAAAAACCGCAATCTTATCGTAGTCCTCTCGGAAACGAGTTAACTCTCCCTCGGCGATTTCGCTGCGTACATCGCCTTGTTCGGCAAGGGTTTGACTGCGTATCAGATGAGGCTGTGGCTGTGTGGCACACACACACCCACATCGATTTGCCGCAAAACCGCGGAGAGGAGGCGCCGCAGCAGTTCTGGCCACGCACACACACGGGCAGAGAGCGGAGAGCTCATCATTATGCACCCACGGCAAGATGAGGAGCGGGCAGCCGGCGGCGAGGGTCCTGCTGCTGCCCCGGCTGGTTCCGGCTCCGTCCGTCCGTTCGTCTCCGTCGCCCCTGTCGCCGCCTCGCTTCTGGAGTGGTATTCCGCTGAAGTGGCGGAAGTGGTGTTTGTGCCATAATTGCGGATGCGTGAGGTCCGCGCGGCGTAACCAGTTTGCGAAATGTCCGCCGCGCCGCCGCCGACGTCGACGACGACGGCATCCTTCGCTCCGCGGTCCTCAACCACACACTTGGCACCACCGCTGCCCGAGTGTAGCGACATCTCGCCTGGTAAACCCACTACCTCGGTGCGACCGTGCCCTCTTCAGTGTCGTCCTCTTCCCTCGCAACACGTCCCGAGCTGCTCAGCACTGCTCGTGAGTCAAACCCTCTGGCTATACTTCCTATAATTGTATCGATTTCACTCGACCAAACGAAACTCCGTCTGTCCTGGCCGTGCTCCAATCGATCCAGGTGCACTCATGCGCGCTGTCCGCGCAATGGAGAGGTGATGCTCCGCCTCGAGAAGCACCGCTCCCGGAACGCCGGCTGCACACGATGGCTGCCAGCGCAGAGCCCCGCAGTCGGCCGCGCGGTTCTTGTGCCGTCCTGTATGTGTGTGTGTGCGTGTGTGTGTAGTGATTGTGATGGTGTTTGTATGAGTAAAGGTGCGAAATGTGGCGCGTCAATGGTGTAATTGCAGGGCAAACACGCTGCGGCGCCCGCCTTTTCTATGGGGGTGGCGAGCGACAATGGAGGACAGACAGACCACCGCCAACAAGGCCAGTATCGACACACGCCAGCGACGAAGAGGCGCCGGACGGACCATCACCTCGTCGACCAGGGGCAGTTGCTCGGCAACAGGTACGTCAAGAATACTCATACACAGCCTGCTCGTAGGTATTCGCTATCAAACCGCCATCCCTTGGTTTGGTTTAGGGCTGGGTAACCGGATTCTCAGAAAAGCACTTCTCTGGAGCGGTCATAATGAACATAAATATGTCAAAATTCTTTACTGGCAATGTTCTCCTTTAGGTTGAATCTGTAACAGAGACAGTCAGAGAACCAGACAGCTTATTTCCATAAAATCTCTGGAAATAGTTACACACACCGATTTTCAGACGATCTACTATCTTCACTGAGACTTTGATAGCTATTTCCTTTGCACTGCTAGGGTCTTCTGCTAAAAGAGCTCTTGCCAAAGCTGGCAGCAGTTCTAGAATATCTAATAAGGTTCCCAGTTAAACGAGCGCCGCCCTTGGCTTGGTAGCATTGAGTAAAAATTCGGATCTTACAAGTGCAGTAACCCTGATACTTGAGAAAAAAGTACTATGAGTACTATCGTGTGCGCGATTCAGAAAATTCCATCAAGACATGAGATCCCGGAAATTCGCTCAAACTTCACATTCTGGGCTTGGATTCGTGAGCGCATAACCAAGTGAAACTAGGCTAGAAAACCAAGTTCTACGTCCTACGTCTCCTAGCGTTGCATAATCTGTAGGTTAACCAATCGCGCTAACCTTTGTTGTTTGTGTTGTTAATGTTTCACGATTCCCAGCGCTACCCTGGGTAATAAACAGCCAGCTCAGTAGGCTCCTTTCTGGAATGGAGTGGACTCCAGGGAATTATCCAGAAGTTCTCATTTTCCATGGATCTTACGAGCTCACTTCGTTTCAGAGGTCTGGGCCCGTAGTCGGGCCCTTGCGAACTGTTCGTCTAGATATCAATATTCAACATAATTGTGACATTTCGGAGCGGAAATCGAACGCTGGCGCATCGCATCGCGCTCGCCGTAGCCAATCGCGGTCGCCGTGGCAGCCGGGCGGTGCGTGCTGCCCTCATCAGGGTAGTAGGAATAGTATTTGCTGTAACTGGAGACCCCGCAGTGGTGCTGCGCGTTCTTCTGTGCTCAACTAAATGCTTTCCAAGCAGTAACAAAGGCTATTTTCCCTCGTCTCGTTCGAATAGGCGTTCGTTCGTTATCAGATTTCACCACCCGGGAACTAGTTTTTTACCGTGCACAAATAGCGTCCGGGGCGTTCACCTCGCTGCGGAGTTCGCAGCGGCGTCAGCAGCGTCGGTGTTGGCACTGTCTCCACGTCCGAGCGATTTTCCGCCGCGCGCGCGTGCGTGCATGTGTGCTCCACGCCTCATTCTCATTCCGCACGCCTTCCTTCCCGTCCCGTCGCCGTCCCCACTCGCCCCGTTATAGCAATGCGCCGGCGCAGTTAAGCATATGCGCCTATGCCTCCCTCCATTCGTCGTCGTCCTGAGTCACCTGAGCGACGCGCGCGCCCAACCTGCCGCCGCCGCCGCCGCTGCACCGCCGATTTCGACATCTCTCCGACGGCGACGACGACGACGACGACGACGGCGCATTTTCGATCTCATTTTCACGTGTTTTTTCTGCGTGCGTTGTGCATGACCCCGCCGGACGCAGTGGCGAAGTAATCGGGATAATCCGGAAACTCGTGTGCGCGCCACAAATGCTCTCGCTCCGGATTATCCCCTGGAAGTCTCGCAAATGGGAGATATCAGCGCTGCATTGTCAAATGGATGTATAGTAAGTTAAAAGCTTTTTGTTATTTTGGAAACTCATCACAGTCAGCTATATACTACTGTCCAGGCCATGATACTATCACTTCCATACCTATGTGGTATCCTGAGCAAAGCACCGTGGTGTGAGAGTTCCAAAAAGACTCACGCTCGGAAACACTCGCGCACCATGCTCCTAAAGTACTCTTGTATATGGTACAGTGAATTTTGTCGAATTAGTCATTCCTGGAAAACAGGGTTCTTGGGTAAAACTGGCTTGGGTAGCCTGTAACTGCCACTTTCTGCAATTTGAACGCGGCTGAGAAGTTTCATGGGTATTATTTGGGTAGTTGAGACCGAATAATGTGCTAGGTGTACCCGAATTCAAGCATTCGATTACATTCATTTCTTCACGAAAATTCGATTATTCGGATAAGAGAGAGCTATAGAGCCTTGGAGGAAAGGAAAAAAGTGGCATCAGCGCTACCTTTTTTGACATACCCAAATGTTCAAGTCGGTCCTTAAATCAATAGTTAAATCAATTTATTTGTTCTGTTTTTACACTGTACTGACTATAAATATTCCTTTATCCAAAAATTCCTGATCAGGGCAACCACACTACCCTAACACTGTCCCACATCATTTTGGGAAGGGGATTACCCAGAAGTGCAGCCTCATACCGTTTCGTTTCGGGAAAAACATTTGGTTAAGGTTTCCAAGGTGTTCTAATCCATACTAGGGGTTTCTTTGCGATTTAGCAATTTAAATCCTTGCTGAATAGTCTTCCTCCGAAAAAAACCAAGATGTCAAATTTTTGTAAAGATTCCTGATGACACACTCGTGATGGATTTTCATAGTATGAAAATGTGCGTAAAATAGTACAGGTAGAAAGCTGTTAGCCAGTGTTTCAGCATCTCATAGGTCCCATTGTCGAGGAGTACTACTTCATTCTACTTAGGCATCTTTAGCTGGGGGCACGTCGCTTATCGTGGTTATGGCACGACCCATAAAATTCTCCAGGGTGTAGGTGGTTCAGGGAGTTACTGGAATTACGCAAGAAAAAATATGTAGAAATTTCTTGCATTTTCTCCACCATGCGAACAAAAACATTTCCTGATGACCTTTATCGCAAACTTAGACTACAGTTTCGCAGGATTTTATAGAGGTAGCCCTGTCCCAAACAATTTTTCCACTCTATCTGCCACTTGCTTTTCTTGGCAAAAAAAAGCGATGATCGAAAATCACTGCACCGCGGGAGGTCCGATGAGTAACATACCTCAAATATTTTTTGTACTATTTGTCCCTCTGGTTCTCCATTCCGTGAAATGTAAATAGAACGAGCATGAAGAAAGATTCTCCCGTGGGTTTGAATCTATCTGCGTTAGGGGTGTCAGCCAACTTCTACAATTTTTCGTTCTCTACGGGCTTATCAGTTCCACAGGGGGGGGGGATAAAGACCAGCCAGAAATCTCTCGGAACTAATCGCTAATAGGGCAGAACCCGAACTTGAGGATGTTTTCCTCCGTTTCACTAGAAATTTGCCACAATTTCTCTTTCCCTGGCATTTATGAGGTTTCTTAGTATCTGATGTGGGAGGCGGTGAAGACGTAGGCCGCGACGCGACCGCATCGTACGCGTTCACTGCCCAAATCCAGGTTCTTCCTTCGAAGAACGGCACCGGTGGACATCTCCTTATACCTTTTTTAAACTCCGATGGCATTCATCTGTCCCACTTCAGCTCAGCAAACGTCTATTTCTCCCCAGAGTTGCTTACGTTTGAAGGTGCAGACGCGACGCGAACATGAATCGACCAATCACAGCTCAGTAGCGCACGTCTTGTTACGCAGCCATCTGATGTTGCGAAATCGGATGTAGAGGCGCAGAATCAGTTGCTGAGAACGCAGGGTCTGCTCCGGGTAATGGGGTTCGTCCAGCCACAGGGCCCGCAATGTGATTGTCCAGTGCTGCCTGTGTGCAGTTGCACACTTGGACGAGATTGTAAAATGACTTATGTGTCATAAAAGTTGGAATGGACGGCTGCTGGCTGGCTCACACACAGTCTGTCTCCGCGCTCTCTCTCACTCCGCCCGCTCGCAATGGTAGCACAGCCAGCCGTAGCAGCAGTTATTCGCGCTCTAATTGGCATCCAATGAACTCCTCGTAAACCTAGCGGCGAAATTGCTGCGGCGCTCGGTAATTGCTGGCCGCCGCCAAGTTCGAATTCGAAAGCACCGCGCTGGGTGCTGGGTTCGGTGACTGGCCGCGGCCGCCGGCCCGCCGTCCTGTCCGTCCGTCCGCTCGCTTCATTCGCCACTTTGCCACTCTCGCGCGGTTATTCGACCGCAGTTGACTGCCGTCAACTGCCCGTTTACGTACCTTCTGGCCATGTTTGCCCATTACTGCCAGCCTCTCCAGCCGCCACTCCCATGCATATTCGATGGCTGAAATCCGAAACAGTCGGGTGTTCTGTTACAGCCGCGTTGCCGCTTCGTTCGAGCATCTGAATATTTGATCGACCGAAGGTCACCTCAAGAGGACGAGAGAATAGTCGAAGGATGGGAGGAGTCGGTGAGGGGGGGGGGGTGGACAGCTTGAGTATGCGAGAAACAGCATATTTATATCCAAATTTGATGCGGCACCTTTTTTGGGATAAACCTGCTCATCCTTGAACAATCTGCTCATTCGTCATGCATGTAATTGCTATTACAAAAAAATTTCTAAAAAATGAAAACCGATTTTATTTTAGACTTTCTGACTCCTTTTTGCGAGCAATCTTGACTAATTTGAAAGAAATGGAAATATTTGAGGGGTTATGAAAATTTTATAGAACACCTTAGGGTACTTTCTTTTGAAGTTATTGCCAGAAAGGGATATTCCTACGAGAATCCTGAAACATAGCAACTTTAGCTCTGCTCCTCTTCGGCCCTCTAACCCGCTTCCTTTTATACATATATTCCTTTTTCCTTCCTTTTCTACATTTGGGAGTTCATTACCCCGGTTACATCTTGAAATTTTTTTCTCCATCTAAGCTTTATAGCTAGCTCTTTGAATGTTTGGACATACCATCGACTCTAAATTTCTTACCTGCTCCACTGATCCAACTTTATAGGTGTGAGCGGTAAGTTCCACCAGCTTACTGGAGGTTTAGCTCACATTTGACATGCTTAAGAATATGATTACGCAACTAGTGAACCGCTAATTCTGTATGTACATCCATTAGTTGAAATACCCAAATTTTTTGGAATCAACTATGGGTAAAAATAGCTATTTTAGAGTACCAAGTTACTGAAGATTTCAAATGCAGGTACCGCTATACGTACCGCCTCTGTTTGGAAAGATAATACCCTACTGTTGTAACACCCTGGCCAATTTTTCGAAGTGTTCCAAGTTTCTCGTGGATTGGATTTGCGGTGAGCGCCCTATGGACGTCTTAGGAACTCTGGTCCCTTTGTTTGTACGCTTTGAATTCCATCCGGATCAGAATTTCATGATAGAGACAATGCTTGAAAAGATGTCTATACTTCCCCAGCACTTTCTTCTATCAGAGACCTAGTTTCACCTTAGGACGACTCATTCTAATTTTCTTTCTTTCGGAGATAGTATATTTTTTAAAAGTTTCGAAAATTGCAAGAAACATCAACGTCAACCCTATTTACTTTGCTCAGTAATCTTTCGAATTATAATTACTATTTTCATAAACAGTGAATTTCAGCGAGACTCCTGCTGGTGAACGTCTTCAGAACGGTTGCTTCTTCATCGTCTTGCATCGCCATGTCTATGTGTCAACAATCTGCCACTTTTAAATGACGTGAGAGAAGAATTACGATGTTCTCACAGCACTTATTTCGCATGCATGTAAATGCCACAGCCACCTCCTTCATGTTTCACATTCCCCGTCCACACTGAGGATGGTCCTTCCCGCCTGACACTTGTCTCAAACCTCATTCGATGAAGGTGAGCAAAGTCTCAGGTGTGGTGGCCTGTCCTGAACTCTGTTTCTTTTGCCTGGAGACGTTTCCATTCATGTCTGCTACCAATTTCCATGTCTGTTTGTTATTTATGGCTTAGCTTGCCCTCTATTTGTGAATGCATTGTCTGGAATGGTTTTTTAGAACGTTTAGATCTTCTAAGCGCTTCAAGCTGCCATGCCCGACGATGGTTTGATGAGGTGGAGTACGTTGGTGCTGATTGGACCTCGAAAGGAGACTTTCTGCCTTGTCCTGGAAATCTGGCGCAACGAGCTCGCATGGAGCTGCAAGGTGAGAGGAGAACGTGCGACCAGATTACTGAAGGTTTAGCTCATGTTGATAAATAGTATGATTTCGCGTCAACTGAGCCCTCAGTACTGCACCTACATCTCTACATGGAAAAATTATTATGGATGTATGAAATAGCAAAAATTGATGAAAAGAACGAGGTGAAATAATGATAACAAGGCTTTTGAAATGGACGATATGTTCAACCTTCTGCGACTGATTTGCTGCGCAGTAACCAGAGGGTGAGTATCACCTTCAGATGTATCGCAAGTATTCCTCCACAAGGGTTGCTCAGCAAGGAAACATTATTTTATGAGACATACACAGTGTGCGGCAAAAGTTTTCGGGAACAAAATGTTTGTTCGACATTTTTGCCTCGTTGAAGCGGCGAGCTGCAGCACCCCACAGTCCGATAGGAGCGTTCGCGTGCGTGCGCGTCGCGGTTGATTTGTGAGCGACTACGAGATCCTTTATAGGGTGGTCCACATGAAGTGTGACGGACTATAGAAAATCCTCTTTCGGAGGATGCCGTAATTTTTTGGGTCGAAAAAAACGCTGAGGACATTGACTGGATCCTCCAACAAGATTGGGCACAAGCCCACTAACAGTGAAGACACTGGGATGGAGTGGGACCATTCTTCCGGATTTCTGGGCCACGGTATTTGGCCGTTAAACTCGTCCAATCTCAACCTTTGAATTTTGCCAGATGGTCGATCTTGGAGCTAAAAGTCAGCTCTTTTGAAGACAAGCTACTGGATCCACTGAAAAGACAAAAATGGTCGCCGGAATAGGTTAGGCGCATTCTCGAAAATTTCTGGAAGAGATTAGATGCTTATATTAAAGCTAAAGGCGGTGTTATGCGTGAGGTCTTATGCAGAATTTTTCTGCCTATTGAAGGAATGTAAAAGCTTCCTATTCTTACTTGAATTGACTGATGCGAAGTTGTGGAGCATTTTTTGCGTCACACTTCATGTGGATCATCCTGTATGTATAATCGAGGCAGCCAGCTTTCCGGGGAATGGGTGATCTGCGATATCGACCGCGACGCGTGCGCAGAGCGTATCCGCCGGTTCTTGATGGATTTTATTTCGATTTATCAGCCTTCTCGTTGATCGGTTCCTTGGGTGAAATTGTCGTTGAACAGAACGCAAGAATTAAATTCAGCAGGCATCAATTCGAAAGCCCATGATAACGCTAAAATTAATTATTCTGCTAATCGTGGTATTTTTTCAGTTATTCGAATTCACGAAAGCTTCGTCGGAATAGTGTTGGATCAATACTAGAACTGTTAATATTCCCCATGATATTATGAATCATAACAAAAAATGAATTAGTTCATATATTTTCCATACTTCACATCGAGTTTTCGCACCATTTGTTCTTGGAATCTTGGGATCTCGTACATTCGGAAATCTTTTTGAAATGAAACTAACAAAGTGCCAAAAATCACCAGCGATGTGGTGTCGCTGAAATGTTGCTGAATATATCAAAAATGATGGGTATTGGGCAATTTTCAACTTCTCCTGAGGAAAACGAGCGCTCAGGAACTGGAATAGGCCAACTTGAGACTCCATTCTGGTTTCGAGATACAGTAACGGTCAATATCAGTTGTATAGGTGCGCTTTTCAAGGCGGAACCTCTTGCTATAACTTAACTAGGATTTCAGCTATTCGGATGAAATTTGATGATGTGATGAGGGTCAAATAGCATTTTTCTGCAGCATAACATTGAAATGAACTGCTTCTAAACAAAAATAACGGGGTGGCGAATCCAAATTCACCACTTTCGACGACATATTGACTGGATTGCCGTTTGAACTCTCAAGATACAATGGAACAGTTTTTTTGGTGAATTTGATCAATTGATTTTGTTCCCCCACTTGAGCAGCAAAAGAGAGAGCAGCAATAGGATTGTGGTGGAAATAATAGGCAAACATGTGCCTAATCTGCAGCAGCTCTTTTTTCTCTCAGTCGGTGGGAGTGAAGATGCTGAACAAAATCTATGAAATCCAATAATTCAGAGCTCGAGCTCAATAATCTAAGTCGAATTGTTTATTCTCATGCCAAGCTGCTGGTGAGAAGCCGCTATGTGGCTTAAAAGGCAGCGCTCACAGAACTTTCACTTTTGTGGTGAGTCGCTTACTGTGTAGCCGGCTGCTAGGAAATCACAACGGTAAGATGAACACTAAGAATAACCGCCTACCTACGGAGATACTGCCGTAGACACGGATGCGAGCGTGGCCATTTTGGTGTCCGCCGCGCCAGTTAACGCTATTGACTTGGTATGCGACGCGTGTTCTAGCGCAGTGTGCAGTGTAGTGTATACAATTGTGTATAGGGTAGTGTATCAAATGCGCACCACCCACAGGATTTCATAGCGTTACGTGGGTACATCCTCAGCGAAGAACTCGTCCGCACTTTGTATACATGGAAAACGGTGCCTTCATTTCCTGTCTTCCGGCGTTTTTCACGCTGTTTCATCGCTGCCTATGAGTTCATCATCCCTGAAATTTTCAAAATTCAGCGGAAACTGCAACACAAGAATTTCCGTGAGTGCTGCCTTCAATGCGTACCCAAATTTGAATAGGATAGCGCAATGAAGAAGTGGGTTATAGCAAAAGATTCCCTAGAAGATATGGCCGGTGACGATATCTTTTCGGCCGCTACTGGTTACAGCAGTGCCAAGTACTAAAAGTTACAAAAAAAACTAAAGCCGACCAGGTGGTTCAGTAGATTCAAATGACATTATGGCATTGGCACTACTCAGTGAATGGTGGCGAAACCATCTAGACCGATGTCTGGAGATTCTTGGTGTAACGAGGCCAGAACGGATCAACTTTATTTTCATTACGAGAGCTACTCAGTACCTTAATTACGTCCTTCACTTCAAAAAGTTCTACTACAGGTTGGACGACATCATCACCCCACAGCACATTATAGCGCTCCAAATTCGAAATTGCTTCATAAAATAAATGAAAATTTTATATTTGGTTATTCTTAAATGTTTATTTTTGTTATCATTCTTAAATCATTATTATCAATTTTCAAATCTTTATCTCAATATTTTTGTTTTACTTCTGTGTCCCCCAAAATGGAGGAGACCCCAATATTTTTCTGGTTTTCAGGAGATTTCGATATCATAATCTGGATATAACTAAACATTTCGTGACTTCTAACGGCGGCCAGTGATTTATAAACTTTCCTTAGGGGAGAGCCTGTTCTGCAGCATTCTCTTCTGTTCTGTTTAACCACATCTTTATGTCACAATGATAAATCAAAAAAAAATTAAAAATTAGCAAAACCAGGTGAAACATCTGCTCTCTACTCGCACCAAAGCATTGAAATCTTCGCAAAGTTTGCCAAGACCCTTCTCACATTTAAGAACCAGCGGGATCGTCGTACGGAATCGGCAGGATAGTCTGAAGTGTTTTATGATCCACAGTTCTTTTTCTGCTAGAGAGGAAAGTTCAGGAGAAATCACGCTGAAACGGCTCAATCACTTCTCCTTCCAGAACAGCGGCGTGTGTTTATGACCTCACAATCCGTGATTTTTTTCACAGCCAGCAAGACTGCGAACAGTATACATAGAAGTTTTCTCAAGTTCACACAATGATTCGGAAGGTATCACAGTTCTGGACAAGGAACATTGGTTGACGTCCATGACGAGCATTTTATTCTTCAACAACAGTTTGTTCGTTGCACGTTATTTATTCAGCCACGTGCTCCATATAACTGGCCGCGAAATGTGATTGGGAATGGAATGAATCCGGTTATCCTCGGCCGGTGCGCTGACACTGTCAGAGTTCACAACCAATGCGGCAGTGCACATTGACATCGAAAAGCCGCGTGGTCGACGACGGCGAACGAACGATCCGCTCGATGAGGCTGTAAAGCAGCGGATATTGCGTTTTTGTTTTGTTCATTTCCCCGATCAGCCTCATTTGAATCTTCGCGAAGTTTTAATGACCACGCTGTGCTGCCCCTATGTCATAGGTGGGTTTTGTCGACGTCGGGGTGCAGAGAAATGTGTCGCTCGTTGTTGTGCCTTGTTCGTTAAAAAATTGCTGGAGAGGGGAGGTTAAGGTGGTATATGTACATCATTATTGACAGTAATACATATTCTCTGAAGCTTATAAAAAATTTCTTGTGCACTGCTGCATTCTTTTCGCACTCGAATTCTTTTTTCATTTATTCGATACGCTGTAGTACGACAGACACCAAAAACTTACCCATGATAATTTCGGACAAAACATGACCATCAGGGACCAGAAATCTAATGCCATAGTGTATCAAATTACTTATTCTCCGTTAGAAAGAGGTTAAAGGCAGCACCGGCCGAAATCCTCGTCACGGAGCCGAGGTGTAGGTGGTAAAATAGGGAGTGAGCTCTTCCCAAATATGAGAAGAACACAAGGAATGATGACCTACCTGCAGAGAAACTAGGATCGCCGTCACGGACACGGCGAGATTTCAACGGCTCGACGCGCCAGCTAACGCTATCGCGGTAGGTGGTCTTGCGCACTGTGCGCTGTGCGTACCATTCACAGGGTTTCGTGGCGGGACGCTCGCACACCCTACAGCGGAGTACTCGTCCGTTCCTTCGCCAAGTGGGAAGGGCGCCTTCGTTTCTTTCATTTCTTGCGTCCTTCATGCAGTTTCGTCTCTGCCTATGAGTTTGCCGTCCCCACAAACCGTGAAATTCGGAGAAAGCTCCAACGCAAGGATTTCCGCGGCTGCTGCCTTCAAGGCTCGTACTCTCTGCGATCCAATTGAAGTGTTCCAGGCTGTTTACTGGTAATTAGACGTAAGCAGCGACGTAGTTCCACACTTCAACTAAAAAAATATCTTTCACCATGGCATGTCGCTGGTGTGTACATGACTACGAGTAGACGAACAAAATCGAAATCAAGATGCTCTTACTGGAAGTCATAATTCAGGAATGAAGGCAACTCATATCAGATGCGCCGTCATACTTGCGTCAGAGGCAGTAATCTGCAAATGATTCCCCATACGTCAGATGCGCTAATCCGCTAAAGATTTCAAATGAAAACCAATCAAGCGACGTGTTCGCGAAAGGTGCGAATCTCAGTAATGTACATGAACAGGCAAAAAAAAGCGGCGAGTGCTCCATTTTTGAAAGGGTCGAATTGGCAAGATCTTGGAGCCGGGAGGCGGATAGCTCCTAACTGTGCTGGCTGTCCGATACGCTGGCCCCACTGGCCAACGAATCTTGGCGTGCCAAATAAACATAATCAACTTCTACACACTTCAATTCGGTTTAACAAACTGTCACAGATCCCGTTCCGGAACGGACCGTTTCAAAACAATTTGTGTATGCTCTGGGATTAGCGTGTCGAGGAGATCCAGAATCTGCTATTAACTCAGCCACGGAAATGAGGTGGGACACCCTCTTTAACCTTTACCACACACACTACGACGCGTTTATGTTCGAATATGAAGATGTTTATATGACATGCGTGCTTTTGACGCGCGTGCGTCTATACAGTGCGCTTCAAAACTTTACGCCCACCCTAGAAATTCGCCGTTTCGGACGACGATCAAAATTTCCCGAGAAATGAAGTTCACTATCGTTTTCGGCGTGCTTGAAAACCCTCGTGCACTTTTGCGAGATGTTTTCTTAGCCATCCTGCAACTTTTTATTCGTTTCTGAAGGAAAAACGCGGCGGTTCAAAACTTTACGCCCACCCTTGAAAAATGTCGATTACTCAGGAAAGGCGTTGCTATCAAACTGGCAAATGATAGATACTGATGTAGTAGCGTTGAAAAAGACCGTATAAAACCCTATGGAGCACTTAAAATCAATGCTTACGCTATTTTGTCAGTCGCTGACTGAGCAAGTCCACCACTGAGCAAGTGTGAACAAAACGAAATTTTCTTAAGAACCTGAGTGAGCGCAGACGCTTACCCGGTATTTCTATGAGCAACTGTAATAAATATAGACAGAGAAGGAAACACTTGAAGACAATTCAAGGCCGACACCACTACCGTATCACCCGTCTGGTCCTCCTCTTCCACAAAGTCGGCCGAGGAAATCCGCACTGAATTCTCGCTGACTGTTTCTAAATCGACCAGTTCGTACGTATATCAGCGTTTAAGGACTTTTGAGGCAAGAATATGAGGCATGTTCTCCGGACCACGCCACACCACCTTTGGAGTGGAGTGATTTTGTTAGATACAACATGAACAGCATGTGGGCTTGGATGGCATTTTTTGTAGTGCTTGCTAACATCCAGGATTCTACTCATATCATCTGATGATGTGTACATTGGTGAGCGTTGAAGTCACACCACAATTCTCCTGGCTGAATCCTGCATTACTGTAGAGATTTATGGGAGAAGTGGGGGTTTCTTCTCTGCCGCAACTTTGGCGGTTGAATTTCGATGATCAGGGCAGACCTCTGACTTCAGGATTGCAGTGGTGGGATTCAGATAAGCTTAACAGCTTATGGCAGTGCTCCACAAAGGCATTTGTGATCATATTTCCCTTGACATGGCGTGCACCACTTCATTTTCCACCAGGATCACGACTTGGAGCACCCTTCACGTCTAACTCGCGGCTTCTCACTGCCACACCTACAAGCTAGCACGCCAGTTTTTGTAATTTAGATACAATGAGGAACTCAAATGACATAATTGCTGATGGGATTCATGGCAGTAGACACCAATCACACCACCTACAGAGCCTCAAAGGAACAATTTGCTCTTGCTCTGCATGTAACTTCGCGAGAGCCATGAACAACTTTGCCAGCGCTATGAGGAATTGACTATTTGGAGTAGTAATTAACAAAGCAGAACCTGAGGAATGCTAATTCACATCCATTGCCTATCTTTATTACGATAAAAAAGCCTTTCCAAGGGTGGGCGTAAGGTTTTGAACCGTCGCGTTTTCCCCTCGAAAACGAATAAAAAATTAGAGGATCACTAAGAAAAGACCTAGCAAAGGTTTACGGGGGTTTTCAAGCACGCCGAAAACGATAGTGAACGCCATTTCTCGAGAAATTTTGATCCTCGTCCGAAAAAGGCGAATTTCTAGGGCGTAAAGTTTTGACGCGCACTGTATAATGAAGGATAGTTCACCCGTGGCCACGACGCAGCTCTGGTTCGAGTGAAATATTTGAAGCCTCGTAGCAATCGCACGGTACCAGAGAGATATCAAGAAGAAGATAGCAGTGGCGGACGCAGGGGAGGGGAGGCGGAGGGGTGTGCCCTCGATCCCAAGAATGGTTTGCCGACTTTTCGCAATTACTTTATAGGTTGAATAAAAATCTTATATTAGTTTATTTTTGCTTATTTTTGTTTAAATATATAGCACTAATAATTAATAAATTAATAAATAGACTAATTAATAAATATTTAAGTTGATATCTTTCTATTATTTTTGCTCTACGTCTCCGTTCCCGAAACGGAAGAGACCCCAGACTTTCCCCACGCCCCCACCCCTCCAGCCCACTTTCTGCGTCCGCCGCTGAAAGGTAGTGATTGAACTCTTCGACAGGTGCATAGCTCCGCTGATGATGTACAGTAGCGGTCAATCATCCTTGCATCACAGAATACCGCTCGTCGGCTCAGCCGTGACGCTCCACATATGCGTAGCGCTGCGGCGTGGCCGAGCACTCGTCTGTAACGCAAGTATGATTAACGTCCACTGTACATAACCGCAGCTGCCGACTTGGAAAATCCTCCTCGGATAAATGCATGCGTCAGATGTGCGACCCACGCACGTGTCTATAATAGCATGAGTTGCCCTTATCTGCTCCATTTCCAAGGCGCACATGTCTTTATTAACTTAGGTTGAAGTAGAGCAGTTTGTTCAATGCCTATGGCGATGTTACGCAATCTAAGATCTTGGCCTGGGTGCACCACTGAGGTCACCCAAGGTAAATGCGTTGACGCCCGTACTAACAATGGATAAATCTGTGTGGTGTTGAACGTTTACCCCAGGTAATCTCAATGATGCATGAGACCCCTTGTCTAGTGGTCTCGCTTAGCACTTTGTGCCACGCTCCGTTGATTCACAGGAGAAGAGATCAGGACGACTCACATGTGTG
Source organism: Ancylostoma ceylanicum (assembly GCA_000688135.1). NCBI lineage: Eukaryota > Metazoa > Nematoda > Chromadorea > Rhabditida > Ancylostomatidae > Ancylostoma > Ancylostoma ceylanicum. Next base: position 215,259 of record JARK01001471.1, read on the forward strand.
TAGTTTTTGAGCAATTCCCCAAAGAACTATTTCTTCGCACATTGGTTAAGATAAAAATAGCAAGCACCCTTTCTGGAGCTACGGCATTTCCGACTTCCGATATTTCGAAAATTCCTGGAGCATGGCTAACTATTGCGTTATGTCACCTTCCCTTACACACCACAGAAAGTGCGTATTCAATCCAAAAACAGCAAATCTGAAGCTTCTGCGGGGGATGATACTAATGCCTTCAGTCGAGCTTCTAAGGAGATCAGTTTTTTGAACTAATGACGATATCGCGGCGGCTGTTGCATAGTAACAGAAACATCACTCTCGTACACAGGTTCGATGTTTCGTTTCGCGTTTACATACAGAGCTACCAGTGGCGGACGCAGGAGGGGGG
>JARK01001471.1:216939-232715 GCA_000688135.1 Ancylostoma ceylanicum
TGGGGGGGGGGGGGCATCCGACCAAATCAGTGCTTCATCCTCCCAGACTCATCTGGTACCAGTTTACTGACCCCGGTGGAATAGATGGCTTGGTTGGCCACGTGCGCGGGATCGAACCATCGACCGTGTGCTTGCGCAGCGAGCCTCTTACCACTGCGCCATACGCGCCCTGATAAATAAATAAGTAAATAAATGAATAAACAAACAAAGAAATTTGGTCAGACTGAGTTTGTTGTGTGAGTGGTGTTGAAGACCGAAGTCATTCTAGCTTAGCATCTCCATTTCACAAAGACAAAGATTCACAAATATAGTTTTGAGTTTTTAAAAGAATGGAGAGACGCAAAGATCTCCAAGAAGGGCCAGAAATTTCAGCGTGACTTCGTAACACCAGGCCTAGATTTGGGAGCTTTCTATGTTTGTTCACAGAATAATAATTGCTAGATAATGTACACGCTGTCACTGGAATCTAGACCCACATAAGATCATTACACAGTTTCGGCATGAAATATTGCTGCACGGATACTTTTGGCCACCCTATAATGTTCTCAAACCTCAATTATTACAAATGCATAGGAGATAGTGTTGACCGGATGAAAATCGAATAAATATAATTAATTCGACAAACATCTACGAGATCCATCCAAAAAAACCGGACATTCCAAGAACAAAGAGATTCACGGCCTTTGTTTTCGCTGATCCAAAGGTTTAGAGCTCTCTCTTTTCTGAATTTTTTTTTCTCGTCGGCATATCCGAAATCGAATATTCGAATACATATTGAATGTATTTATTGGTTCAACACGCTAATAGAAACATGGAGGAAAAGAGCAAGAACCGGATCGATATATCGATTTCCAAATGCCGACCAATCGGTGGAGGCGAGCGCTCATTGTGTAGTGAACTCCTCTGGAGCAACGGTACACTTTCACACACGTGACTGCATCCATCAAGGCGATGTCAGCATTGGCGACTGAAGCGAAAAAAATAGACAGAACGGAATTCCAATGTATATATTCCTTCGCAAACATGTGCAGTTTTTGATTTTTACCTTGATTTACACGAGTTTCGGTTGAATTTTCGTCGTTTTCAACTGCTTGAGCAACCCACAACTGTTTACACCACAGTGAAAATGAATGAGTCTTGGAATTTACTCAGAACCTCTAAAGCAACTATTTAACAAGGGCCTCAGAGAGAAAGTGCAGGAGACGCAAGGACGGGAAGAGTGAGAGGAGCGCCACCATTTGGTTCAAAGGAGGGTGGAAAGGTGTTAGAAGTGGAACCACAATGGAGATGCTGGCACAGTCAAAAATGGAAAACACCTTGCGAGTTCGGCCAGCAGTGACGTGAGGTTGCGTCTACTGCGGAAAAGGGTCGTTCAAAGTGGACACACAGTGGGGATGCTGGCGCTATCAGGACCGGAAAAGACGTTACGAGTTGTGCCCGCAGTGGTATGAGGTTGCGTCTACTGTGGGAAACTGTGGATGTCTGTGGAACGAGTCGGCTGATGGATGAGGGATGAGCCGGCGCTCCATGGTTGGAAAGATCCAGAGAAACGGGCTCACTAGCGGTCAACGGAACGAGGGCGTGACAAAGTGAGAACGATGAGGAAGATGTACACAAATGGGTGTGGAGCACTCCGGCTCCCATAGAGAGTAGGAAAGATGTGACTAGGCCAGTCCATAGCTATGGAATAAGCACTCTGACTACGGGAAATGCGATGAGGAAAAAAAACCTCGACTCTTGATGGGGTGAGGAGTGGCCGACATGATGTGATGAATGTGTCACACCAACGCAATACAGGCAAAGCGAACTTCAAAGATGCCTGAGTGTCCCCGGACGATCAGTCCTATTTACGTAGTTCAATTCATTGAACAGACGATATTGTAGTCCTAACCATCTTCACCCACTTTAATGCCACAGCATGATATTTCCAACGAACATGAAAGGCACTCAGATTTAGGTGAGTAATACACACCCAAATCTGGGTACTCACTGTGTATGATCGTGAGGAAAAGAGAGGCGAATCTGATTGGCGCATTCGGGCCACCCGTCACACCCAACTTTCAACTCGAACGGCGTCAATCCTGCAATAGATAGTATATTTGTGTTTAACTCCGTACGAGTCCAAAAAGGTGGGCGTGACGGGCAGCCCTACATAATGTGCCAATCAGAGTCGCCAGGTTACACCCGTTCTCCCCTCACAGTCATACTCACCCTCCAGATTTGCATTTCCCTTACATACAGTATGGTTGCGCCAGTATTAACTATAAGACTTCGACAGTTCGAATACAGTACGTCACTCCGGATCTTACCACAGTCGAACATCCCTACATGAAGTTGCAATGTCATCAGGAAAACTGCGAACTTTGAAACATGGAGGCGAGGACCGTCTTGAAAGGCTTGCGCACCCACGAAAGTGTGGTGCTAAATAGACATCAGTTAAAGACAGCACTCACGATAAAAAACGTCGTCTATTTTTTCGCGGAATCCAACTCAGGAGGCTATCCCTGTGCCCATAATAGGGAAGAGACGATCAAAAAAGACAAAGTTAGTGAGTAATACAAAGTTGTTTATTGCCAAGACAAGCCCATGTGTACGAGATACCTCGCCGTAGTTGGGTGTGGCCGCCGAGATGCGGCACGGATCACCGTTATCGGAAATTCCTGATCGATGCCGGATCAGCTGATAAACACAGCCGGCGCAATCTCACACATATTTGCGCGTATTGGGAAGCATTTTACAACAAATTGAGCAGCTTTTCCAACGCATTGTGATTCATATTCACTTGCACACCTTTTGCCATAGACCCAAACAGTTACCTCCATTTCTTCGCTCACATTTTTACCAAAGTTTTTGAATTCAAGCAGAATTATATCTGTAGAAATTCAGGTAATTCCACAAATACATTGATCTTGTATACTGTTGTTTGATATACACTGATATGCTCTGAACTTTAAATATCACAAAAGTCTTATCATGACCTGATCGTGGAAAAGAACATTCTCTCTTCATCAACTCTCTTGCGTATTATCGCGATACCGTTACACATGGACACATGCATATTTTAGTGTTAGCTATAACTTCTCGCAGACATCGAAGTGGGGGAGGCGATTACTGTCTTCGCTCGCGCGCTCCGGAGTCTGCGGGAAGCCTAAGACACCCATTTCTCGTATTGAGTTATACAGTTTACGATAGAAATGAGCCGTGCTAGGGTGCCATGTCCTGTACCTATTGGCAGTCCTGATCCCGATGCTGTGCTTTCTTCGATGAGAAGACTGAACATCACCCAAGTGGGGAGAAACCCTGATCGGGACCTCAGGTTTGATAGGATAGTGTTAGTTCCTTTCAAAATATATTTGATGAGTATATTTTGAATTTGAATATATTTAGTTACTGTCGTCTTCTCGGGAGGACGCTGGACTCTAGTAGAGTAGAAAACACGGACTGGTGTGTTTGTGGTGCGTGTAGGAATCTTCCCACGGTAAGGGAGAATGTCTGCTGTCGGGAAGGGTTTGCTGACGGAGTCCGAGGAGATGGTTCTGATGTGGGAGCAGATGTGATGGAAAGTTTGGCAGCGAGACTAAAAGAATGTCCTGCTAGGTGCATAACGGACCACTCCTCGTTTGGAAAGGTCGTATTGGACCGCGAGGTGAGACAGGCATGTGAAAAGCAATTTTTTTTTGTTTTTTTTTTTTAGATACAAGCTTTAGGTTCTATCCATATGGGTAGAAAACAAAAAATATGAGTATAGCACCAAGCGGAAGACGATAAAAGATGAAAACAGGCGAGCTGTCTAGTTTCTACCCTGGAATGCATCCCTCATTTTTAAGAACACCAGCCTGATCGTCCGGCTAACGCCGGACTCCCAGGCTTCTTGTGGTGCTCGCTTCGCTCGCATTGTTTTAGTATGGCACATTCGCCACACCACGTCGGTCACTCCTCACCCCATCGGTACTCACGTTTTTCGTGTCTTTCCGTTTCTCGGCGTCAAAGCAACCATTCCATGGCTGCAGACAGGCCAACTAACTTTTTTTTCTACTATGCATGGCAGCCGAAATACTCCGCATCCAGATGAAGAGAGAAGCTAACACACGGTAGAGGCACTGCTGTACTCTATTATTTACCGTTAACTCACTGTATGTAGTTGGATGCAGAAAAACCGATTCAGCAATGGTAGCATATTCCTAAATTTCTGGGTCACGGGCGCACCTTCCCAAGGCATTGGATCAGTATCCAGGCGTCTTCCCACTTTTGGACGCCAGCCCATCCTTATCACACAGTTGGACCCAGCTCCAGGCATTATCACACAGTTGGACTCAGCTCCAGGCATTTCCCCACTTTCTGGCGCTGGCGCACCCTTATCACACCGTGGGACCCAACTTCTGGCGCTTCCCCACTTTTGAGCGCCGGCGCACCCTTATCACACCTTGGAACCCAACTCCATTCTTCCACCCTGTCTCCCGCCCTTCTTTTCCTTTGCTTGTCTCTGGAACATACCCACCCGCACCCTATCTTGTGTATAACCTGATAAACGCAGACCAATAAACACCAACTCTCATTCATTTTCACTGTGGTGTAAACAACTGTTGGTCTTCCAAGCGACGGAAAGTGGACCGAAACACCTGCAGATCAAGGTAAAAATCAAAATTTGCAACCTTTTCGTACATAAGTCGACGCGCTGAACACGATGGTGTAATTCGTTTTTGACGACATTGGCTGGTTCTCGTGCACACACACACATGAACTGCCAATTAAGTAATAGTAGGATTCCGTTACTACGCCTACAGGTCGTTCGTTATTTGGGCGTACGGTCGGCTGGGGTTATCGAAGCGGTTTGAGATCCCAGCTTGTGTTCGCAAGAAAATAATGGAGACGTATCCGTCACAAAGTGGTGAATACGTGGGGTTCCAGGTGAACAAATTATTCTGGAGAAACCAATAATTATTCACATGTAACTATATGTGTTCAGGCTTCGCGTGAGTGCGAGTGTGAAGATGGTGAGGAGTGGAGGGAAGTAGATTTCTAGAGTTAATAACATGTTTATTGTAAGTTACGTTAACTGTTAATGAAGTTGTTAGTAACATTTATGGTTAGTTGTTTTAGAAGAAACAAAAGCATCCTAAACTGCAACGCTATAGCTCAACACTATAACCGGACTCAGATGCCTCCCCCGCCATCATCATTTCATTGAATTTATCCGGCAGTTGGTCACTGTCGAGGCAGTCCTCATGCGCGTCCAGCATCCGAACTTGAGCACTCAATACCTCAGCTAACACATCGTCTCTCCACTTATGTGGAACAGGGAACTTGAAAACGATGGTCGACTTCCTCCTGTTGTACTTCCTCTGTATCTGCAACACTCTCAAGACGTTCCTTTCACCTGCCATCTCAGCTAAGCGTAAGGTGTTGATGTGCATGGTGGCCAGCTTCGCGTAGAGATGGTAGGTGCACACTGGACTAAATATGAGAACAGTGAAGATTCTGTGAAACCTCATTAAAACTAATAACACTCACTAGAATATTTCTTTGCGACAGTACAACCGATCGAGAGCGTGCTTGGTTTCGCAGATGGAAGTACCTCCGTAGGGGCTCGCCTTAGCTAAATCTCTCTGGAATGACTTAGTCAAAACGATGTTGCGAAACGCTTGATACGCATCGCTTTCCAGAGGTAGCGTTTCCGGCCGAGGTCCCACTAGTTCGCCATGGGAGCAGCAGTTATAAGGGCAAATACTTAACACGACCGCATACTAACAGCCAGGGCCTAAACCTCTTCCGAGCCTCAAGGTATAATTTGGTAGGACGCGTGGGGACAGACCCAGAAGACCAGCAAGGCTCCGCGTGCCAGTTGAGGCACAACACCTGGGACGATTGCTAAAGCACGGCAAGCCTTTACATTTAAGTCTTAACATGGGCATGTGGGCATGGACTGTTTGGCACCCGCCTTACAGGTGTGGAAAACCTGTAACCAGACAGCGGCTTAGCGCTGTGCACCAGGTATACTTGTTGCGAGATCTTATTTAGCAACCGGAGTTAGATGCTGGACCCTGGAATATCCCAACGCTAACAACAGTCTGACAAAAGCTGCTTGGAAGATGTCAGGAATAGCTGATACCAAAAGTGAAATAACCCAAGTATTTAGAGTTGGAGCCAAGCCGATCTTAAATGACGTCACTAATCTCTAAAACTCTAAGGAGATCTAAATTCCTGATGTTTTTCCTAAGAGAACGAGAGTCGGGGAGAGCAAGAAGAGAGGCGGGTAGTTTATTTAGGAGCTGAGCACCACGGAAGAAGAAAGAGTTACGCAGTAGTTGGCGACGATACGAAGCGGAACCATGTAGACTGATATTGAAACTAGGTCTGCGGGCAAACGAGGGCCGAAAGATCCAAAACCTGGAAGGAAGGAAACTAGTTTCACCACGTAGTATTTTGAAAGCTAGAATTAGATCCGCTCGAATCCTCCTCCTAAATAAGCTTTCCATTCCTAATTCGCGCAACCGCACACTATACGGAGGGAGGGATTGAGGATATTCGTCATCTGGAAATGCTCTAAAGTATAGGAGTCTGGTGAAGATTATTTGCACTCTCTCGATTCTTTGAATATGCTTTTTGAGGGGACGGTCCCAGACTTGGCAACAATATTCGAGCAAAGGCAAAATATAGGCTTTATATAGCCTAAGGAGTATAATAGGATCAGTAGTGCAGACAGTTCTAAAAAGGCAAAACAGGGCCCGAAAGGCCTTCGACACTGTGCGATCGAGGTGTTCCGAAAAATCCATACGAGAGTCTAGAATAACACCGAGATCACGAGCGCTAGAAAGGCGAGGAAGGTTCCCGACCTGAACAACATGGCTACGAGATGCTCTATTACTCAAGACCAGGATGAAACTTTTGTCTAGATTGACACGAATCCGCCACCTATCGGCCCATTCGATCATGGCCTCATAGGACCGTTGGAGGGACTCTTCCACTACATTTCTGTCATCACTGGAGAAGGGGGCATAAATTTTGATATCGTCCGCGTAAGCTGCGACTCTAATCCTATTATCTGTTTTGAGAAGTTGAGGGAGTTCACGAGTATAAATGAGGAAGAGTACCGGAGAAAGGACACTCCCCTGTGGCACGCCTGACGGGCAACCTGTAGGGGTAGAGGTATTGTTGAGGAAACGCACAGCAAACGAGCGATCGGTGAGGTAAGATTCAAACCAGCAAAGCAGTGGTCCCCGTATGCCCACGCTTTCCAGTTTAGAAATAAGACAAGCGTGGTCTACGGTGTCAAATGCCTTGCTTAAGTCAAAGTAAATGATGCTGACTTCCTTTCCTGCGCTAAGCGAGGTTGCCCAGTCATGGTTGCAGCTAAGAAGCTGTGTGCAAGTGGATCTTCCTTGCAAAAAGCCATATTGTTCGTCGGGTATACATTTTATTTTAGAAAACCATTTGAGGAGGTGGCGCGTCATTATCTTTTCCATAACCTTACATGGAGTAGGTAGGATACTTATGGGTCTGAAATCAGATATTCGTTCAGCTGAAGGGACCTTGGGTACGGGAGTGATTAGTGCATGCTTCCAGAGGCCAGGTATTTCGCCGAGCAAGAGAGTGATGTTGAAAATGTGGGTCAGCGGTAAGGCTAGAGAGTCGGCAAATAATTTGAAGAATATGGGAGGTACCCCGTCAGAGGTGGCTGAAATAGATCTCTTCGTAGCCCGTAAGTATCTGCGTACTTCATGGACTCGGATGAAGGGTGTTGGGCACGATGAAGGCGTGAAAGCTGAGATGGATGGACACGCGGTTACAGGAGAATCGAAAACGCTGGAGAAGTATTTAGAAAATTCGTTCACTTTATCATGTACCGAGAGCAGCTTAGAGCCATCAACCCCTAGCAGAACTGGTGCACACTTTTTCATTTTAATACGGTGCTTAATCATTTCAAAGAGTCTTTGCATGCCACAACTGGATGCTAGCTTACGTTCTTTGTGGTCGTGAAATCTTTTCAGGTGGTAGTCGAGATCTCTGCACACCCTACGATAGCGGGCGCTCCGCATTGGATCCGCACTTGCCAAGAACAATCGATTTTTTTGACAAAAAAGATTCATGATATGTTTTGGGTAAATTGTTTTGTGGGGAGCGGAGTGCCTGAGTGGAACAAAACGATCAATAAGATCATGGATAATCATAAGAAAACGAAAATAAACATCATCGGCAGAGCTGTAGCGTGCGAACACTTCGTACCAGTTTATGGTTGCTAGTGCAGCTTTGATCGAGTTAGAATCGGCTGAATGAAAGTCTCGCCATGACCGTGTAGGTGGACTTTTGTGACCTACGCTGATGGAAAATGTTAAAATTCTATGATCAGAACTCGCTAAAGGAGCATGGCTGGCTACATCAAATATTTCATTTGGGGTGGACAGGATGACGTCCAAGGTAGCATTACCACGGGTGGGAGTATTCACATATTGCACTAACTCCAGGCTGCGAAAGAGTTCCAGTAAGATTTTAGAAGGTTGAGATGGTGCAGACATGTTACCCCAGTCCACATCAGTCAGGTTGAGGTCACCAAGTATTGTGACACTCCCAGCCGTGGCCGCTAACTCACCCAGTACGTCGCACAGCTCCAGATTCTCATTAGAATTGGAGTTGGGCGGCCTACAGACAAGAATCACACGGTGAGTTTGCGGAATGGATTGATGAAAGTCAATGCACAATATGTCTGAGTTCAAGTTGTGATCAAATATGACGTGCTGAAACGGAATTTGATCGTGAATCAGTACGCAAACGCCCCCACCTCGCTTTCTTTTGCGATCTGACCGAACAATCGAGTAAGGGAGGTCAGCGATGATTTCGGAATCGGCTATTTTGCTCGAAAACCAAGTTTCCGTTGCGAAAAGTATCATAGGTTTGAAGATGGAAAGAAAACAGTGCAAATCTCTTATCTTATTTACAAGACTTCTAGCGTTGAGGTAGGCACAGCTAATTTTCATAGAACCTTGCGGGATCACAAGTTTTTTACTGCGCGAGAGGATTTGAGCGAAGGAATTTCACAGGCTTTAACCAACTCATCACGATAGACCACATAAACCTTCCTACCATTGAATTCCTTTTGGTTTAAGTCATAAGCACGTTGCCTGAGTTCCTTGAACTTCTCGCGTTCTTGAGGAGTCATTGATCGGCGGACGTAGATCTGATTGAATTCGGGATAGTCACGTAACGACCGCGCATTCCTCAAAGCTGTATGAAAGAACCTTTCACTGGGAAAAACACACTTTATTAAACGTGGTTTACCTTCCACTAACTTACCCATTCTATAGACTTCTAATGGGCGTGCTTCAACCCCTAGTACATTCAAGATTTTCTGAACAGATTCTTCAGTATGAACCTGACGTTCGGATGGAGTGAGATCAGCATCGGCTTCAGCGACGCCCGAGAAAACTACAGAGCGAGCGCGCTTAGCAGACTCTACAATTTCCTTAGGAGTGAGTGTGAGAATCTCAATAAGTTTATTGAGCAACGGAATAGCCTCTGGGGCTTTATTCATAAGGATTTCTTTCAATTTTGACACTACCTGCTCACCATCTTCATCAACGGGAGTCGAGAGGGGCTGTCGGTTGATAAGCGGTGAAGACGGTTTCCTTTTCTTGCCAGTATTAGTGGAAGAAGGTAGTTGGGAGGGCATGGCAGGTAAGGGACGTCGATGTGCGACCGCTCGCCGCGGCAGATCGGGATCGAATGAATAATAATTAATAATTGAATAATTGAAGTACAAAAGTGCCTATCCCCTCAAGCGCCTCGTCCCCCCCCCCGCCACAGAAACCATCCAATCAGTCAATGATACAAAAACAACAAAAAAAAAACAGAAGCGATATCGCCGAAACGTAAGCCGGTTGGAAGAATAAAAGTGTAGAACTATCTTGGCCGAAACAGCTGTAGTAGAAACTGCAGAAAATAGAATTCAAAACGCCAAGATTTAAGGAAAGTCGAACTTAGGATATAATAGAATTCCTGGTTGTGTAAAATATGCTTGAAAAATAAAAACGCATCACTCACATATCTCTTAACAAACTTTGCAAGATAAAGGTTCCATATATCGAACAACTGCGGCCATTTGAACACGGCGACTCCTCGTTCATATGCCTGAAAATGGTTGAAACATTAGCAACTGACAATGAGCTATGGAAAAAAGCTATAGGAAGACCCTAGCTAAGGAAAGAACATAGGATCAGAACATAGGAGAAGGACATCCAGAAAAACAGAAAGACAAGTGCAAAAAAATGTGGAAATATAGGCATGCGAGCACCATCAAACACATGTTTGCCATAATAGCGTACAATACGCCAGGAAACATGCCCTACGTTTATAAATAACCGCGCCGCCACGGTCAGAGAGAACGGGGCGGGGTTGAGCATGGTGGGCGCCATTGTACATGAGTACGAGTTTGATTACTCGAGTAAATGCTGGATTCTGAGTGATTCCTTTGGCAGTTATGCTCTGATCAATGGTGGCTTTAAAACTAGACCAAAAGGCGAAAAACTTTTTCGAGCGTGAGTGCTGCCTTTAATTCTGGCACATGCCAACCAGGACTGTTTGAAAGCTTGGCTCCACCAGAGCTGAGACGGCTTCATAGTTTGCAATTTCATTCACACCAGTTTTTTAACGCTGTTTATGAGTTCAAATTCACAGCGATCGGAGCCTAGAACTTGGAATTTTTGCTTTAAGAATTTAGACTACGGGGGGAGGGGGGGAGGGGAGGGGAGGAGTTTCGATGATTTTGAGACGTTCGCCACTCGCAGGTTTGGATCAAGAATATGATTACTGGACAAAACCAAATCAGCCGTTGATTGTAAAGCATGTCTAACGCTTAAGGCAGAGTAGAAAACACAAGGTGTTGCTCAAATTTGTCAGAAGATAATTTCTGAAAATTAGCCGAAATGATGGTCATATGTGATAAACGTCGGGTCCGTATACCAGATTTGGTTTAGTTACATCCTGCACGGGCACATACGAGCTCCTGAAAAATTCCAATTTTCAATCACTGCTCCACTGTTTTACTATCAAAAACCCAGAAGTTGCAATCTTTTTATTCGTAACCGTATTTGGATTTTATGACAGTACTTAACCACAAAGGGTGAAAGTTGTGTTGTGCATTTCTTGAAATTTTCGTTATTCAGTTCAGCTGATCAATTGGTACGTATTTAGTTGGGCTGAGTACGAACTGCGCTTCGAAAGGGTTGGTACTGTCAAATCGATGTCTAAAGCAAAATACTCTTATGACTTTCGATATCAGAAATCGTGAGGTGTGATGTGATCTACGCACTCACAGGTTACCATGGAAGCTCGTCCACAAGATTCTGCTCCGACGAAAGACAGTTCTGAAATTTGAGAGTTCGCTCAATCACTGCAAATGAGCTGGGCTAGAGTTTATTTCCTTAGAGTTCACTTAACCCAGAGGTAACGTGGCACACGAGCACGCGAAGCGGCGCTCTGGCTCGGTATATTCATAATTCAAACTAATGTTCTCAACTTTTAGTCCCGTCGTGTTTTTCGGACGCAACACTGCAGCTGTGGTCACCAATAGGGATGTGCGGAAGTAAAATTTCAAATCCCGGAAAGGGTAAAACGGAAAACGGAAACTCTCTGCATATAAGATCACCTTTTATCAAAATGCAGTAGAAGTCCGACGTGTATGGACTATACGTTGGATCGAATAAAAATCGAATAATTTTGTTTCTTTGATACCAATCTAGGAAATAATTCGAACATCTAGATACTCGAGAATGAGGAGGCCCTAGTGCTCTTCTTCTCATTCGTGCAGCACTGTATTGGTCTCCCATGTTGGAACATTCGAATTTTCGATTTATTCGAAATCGAATTTTTGCTTAATATTTCGAATAAACGGAAATTTCTTATGTTCTAACATTAGAGACCACTGTGGTGCTGTACGAAAGAGAAGAAGAGCTCTGGCGTTTTCTCATTCTCAGATATCTGGAAGTTTAAATTGTTTCACGAAATGTTATTAAAGTTCTAACAATTATTCGATTTTTATTCGGTCCAAAGTATAATAATTATGGGTGAAGAAGCTGTCGGTAAGTGCTCCATAGTATGGACCACTTACCGACAGCTTCTTCACCCATAATTATTCGATTATTCAATTATTCGAATATTCGGCCTTTTCAAAATATTCGTTTATTCGAATGTTCGAATATTCGAAAATCTTACGAATGCAACACTCTACCCATTACTACGATTCTGGTCCAATCCTTACCTATAATGTCAATCTCCTGCGCCACACAATGTAGTTCCCGGGGACGATTGCTCTGTTTAACAAGTGAATATTCCTGGCTGGTATATTATTCACAAACTTGCCAAAAGGTTCGTCTTTTTACCCCTCCTTGTAGACAAACGAAAACGTCGTATATTCCTTACATATTTCTAGTTGTGGTAAATGAGTGTATCCCCCCAAGCGACACCAAGGGTGGGTCTTTGACTTCAAATCGGCGCCTATACGCATGCACACAGGAAGATAAGGTAAGGACTGAAGCTAGTTACTGGCAGCTTAATCAATCCAAGCCAAAAATAAGAGAAAAGCCGACTTTGCGGTAGAAATACACGTTTGAGGCAATTTTATTTAAAGGTAGCACCCGCCGAAATCCTTGCGTTGGGGATTTCCCCGAATTTCGGGGTTTTTCGGGACGGCAAACTCATAGGCAGGGATGAAACTGCGTGAAAACGCAAGAAACGCAAGAAATGAAGGCGCTCTTCACCATGTGTCGAAGGTGCGGACGAGTGCTCCGCCGTTGGGTGTGTGTGCGTCCCGCCACGAAACCCTGTGAATGGTACGAATTGCACGCATCCACAGCGGTAGACCACCCACTGCGATAGCGTTAAGTGGCGCGTCGTGCCGTTGAAAACTCGGCGTGGCCGCGACAGCGATCCTCGCTTCTTTTCAGGTAGGTCATCATTCCTTGTGTTCTTTTCACATTTGTGATGTGCTCACTCTCTATCTTACCGCCCACACCTCAGCTCCGAATCGAGGATTTCGGCTGGTGCTGCCTTTAAATACGCAAAGGGGACTAATCCTTTGGCGGGCTGTGGGTGTTCAAAAGAAGCCACTCTCTGCAGGCCCGGCGCTGCCCAATCCACCGTAATCGAGCTCGCGTTGCGGGACCACCTCGCGGCCGCGGCCTGTGTTGGTCCTGCTGCCATCTACCGATCGTTATGTGCTTTTCTCGAATTCTGAACTCAGGAACCTACACTCACCATAGTAGTGACCTGATTATACACAAGGAAGGTAGGTATCTGTGAGGTAACTTGTTTCCGGACTTCTCATACTGAAATGTTTTTGCACCAATCCACTTTTCGTTTTCTCAAGGTTATCAGTGGCGAATGCGCCGAATCTGATACGGAAATCCAATGTCAGTTCTTGATGATATTTTTTGTTCTTCGAGTCGGAAATGTCAGCGAAACTACCAATTCTATGAGTTAAAAATCATACGGTTGTATGCATATTATCTTCTGCATACAGTCTGTTCCCTCAAACTTACACTGCCATCCTCGCCCTGATCGAACAAAGCGGCGCGTGCGTGTTCGATTGGGGCGCGGTGTGAGGCTGATCGGCTGTTGCTCCAACCAACCGTATTCCTGCAAAAATGGGGTTACGGTACAAAATCAATGCGATATTCGAGATCAGCACCCCAAATAACCCCCAGGGCAAAATTTGAGAGGATTCTACCGGTGCGGTGCCGTATCTTGGGTTACCCTACCGTAACCCTAAAAATGGGGTTACGGTACAGAAGGAATATGTATCATAATCATGTTCAGCCCCTCAAATAACCCCCCTAGGCGAAGTTTCAGCCGAAAATTTTTCTTGAAGATTTTGTGTCCGTGAAGGTGGAATAGTGCCCTTGTGCCTAGGATGTGTAAGTATATGGATAGCTCGGCCCCTGAGCAATTACGCCATGGGTATGCTAAGGAGTAGCGTTGGGCCATTGCTGGAGTAGGCGCGAAAATGGACGGGCAAGAAAATCCAAGTGATTTTCTTGTACAAGCTTCTGTGGAGCGCCGGTTCAAGAGGGACGGCACCATCATTGAGGCATTTGGCCCGGTGCTCGCCAACCACGCAACCATGAGCCATCGGTTCCTATATTTCGTTTCGGAAGATATTTCTCCTCAAAGACATTTACCAACTAGGCGACCTCCTACAGGGTGCGCACAAATTATTGGCGCCTGGTTTTTCAAGCCACAATCAGCTGTGCTTGAGCGAATTCAGAGGTCATGTTGTGGGTATGTTTGCTGGAACAATACCTACCGTAAACAGCATCGAGTTTGCCGAGTGACCTCTTTCCTGGTCTGTAAAGACTTCGAGAAGCTTTCAGCTCAGACCACCCGTGACACGCAAATGTTATTTCAGAAGATAGTTTTAAGATTCTCCAGGGACAAACTTCCACCAGTCTGTTCCTACCCATTTAGTACTACAGACCTTATACACTAACATTCCCAAAGCGGAGCTCATAAGAATGCAAATGAAGTGAGCTACGTGGATAATCCCTTCGAGCCAAAATTCAAGGAAATCACCTGCGAAATACTTTTGAACGAATTTTGGCTTGCAGACAGAGGCTGAAGGAGTTTGCAAAAACCATTTCTCATTGATAGAATTGGGGGTCTTCCACGGTTTCAGAAAATTTATTATATTTGCTCTTCTCTTCTGATTATAAGTCCTGATTTCGCAAAAAATAGCAAAAACGGCTTGTGAGATATAACACCTGTTTTCACCCTGGTAATCATTTAGTGGTCCAATCCACGGTGAGCGCATAGTAGTTGAGACTTAGTCTTGACCTGTCATACACAGATGGTTGGAGTGTCCTGAGCCTCCCTCAGGAAATCTTCGAAGGTAAGGAGCCGTGATCGACCTCGTGTCACGGCTCCCTACCTCGCGTTTTGACTAGGAGGCTCCTAAAGCCTGTGTAGGCACAGAAAGAGGTCATCTGAGAAACCATCCGCTTTCTACGTTAGAGGTGACCCAAGCAAAGATACCTAGAGCATGGCTTGTGAATTCGATCAATCCTATCCAATCTTATCTGATTGGAGCTCCAAAAACCCACGCGCCAATAATTCGCGCGCACCCTGTAAGCTTAGGCGCGGGGCACGCTCCGCTGGAGTTGCTGGCATGCGACGTGATGAGCAGACCACCTTCTGCAATAGTGAACGTGACGGGGAAAAGAGACATCGACGTGTCAGACTGCACGTTTGGGTCGGCAAATATCACCCTCAAAAGGGTTTGTCGGTTCTTCCTTAGTAATAGGAGCAGACATAGATCACGTTGCCACACTCTCCACACGTGCCCAATCTTGCACTCTCCAACGAACACCTTGTTTGGTCGCTTAGGCACTCCTTAGTCATGCAACACTCCGCCAACTTTGAGGATTTTCTATCACTGAATGGTGGACTCTTCGACGTGTAGCTTCGAGATTTCTAAACCCGCGGAGTCAAGTCTACACCTGAGAGGTGGGCCCAGGCGATGGGCATACATTGTGCTTACAACAAGTCCTGAGGTTTCCTAACTGAAGAGAAAAAGTCTGACGAACAACAGCATCTTTTTCACGAATTTGGGAGGAATGTCGAAAATACACAAATTCTCTACAGAAACGCCTCAAGTCTTCTCGAATTTTCCACCTGAGATGTTCACATGGTTCGCCTGATCAGAATCGCTCACAGGGTCAAGCATGATGATGGTAAAAAGTCGACCCCCATACGACCCCCCCCCCCTTTGAGCCACCAGAGATACGACCCCC
>JARK01001471.1:235258-248607 GCA_000688135.1 Ancylostoma ceylanicum
CCCCCCCCCCCTGATAATTTATCGACACACGCTTGACCCTGATCGCTCATCAGATCTTGACCTCAATGGCGTTACAGGCGTGTTCTTCTGCTGTTTGCTTTGAGTTTATGGGTAATAATCACAGCTTTTACAACACACGCGGCGTGTTGTTATTTTGTTTGCTAGGTATGTCGTAGCACTATTCCTTCTCAGATAGCTTCATTGAGCATGTATTAGTAGGAGACAAGTTAAAGAAAGCAATGTTACGATTGTTGTGAGTGAATCTTAAATATTACAGGATCAGTGATGGCGTGGAACCAATCGTTGCCCACTTCAAGAAAGAACTACAAGGACAAATGTAGTTCCATAGTGTTATGCATGGAATTGATATTATTTACAGCTCGATAGCGAACACGTAAAGTAGCACTCCCTGAGGCTTGGACAATAGCACTTTCTGCTGGACACGTAACATGCACAAGGAGTTCTGCGGCGATGAGCTCAGACGTCAGTTGGACTGTGCCGGGCAGGTTGATCCATTGGAGGCGGAGGAGGGCTCTTCTCGCCAATTTTCATCGTGCCGTGATCCATGAAGTCTTCCAGCATTGGAGCGGAGCTTAGTGCGGGGTAATATCCCTTAAAGTCATTTGGTTTTCAACGTAACGTCACGCAATCACTTACCACCAAGCTGGTAGAAGCGTCGAATCACCTGGTTAGAGGGGTGACGGGGGTAGCTTCCGAAATGTGGCGGTCTCGAGTACTTCTCAATCGGCGAGATCGGCTGTTTCTTGGTGGAGGTGTTTGAGCAGCTCTGAAATGTTTACGCATGATCAAAGACATTGGCATTTTCAACGAGATTTTTATTTGTTTGTTTACATATTTCATGGTTTCCTAGAGTACAACACTACCTGAACTTCCTGATCGTTAGTACGACGGACAAACAATTCCAAAATCACATGTGTGTGCTGCACTATCCTGATATTCCTATAGGTTTGCACCTTTCAATGTCTCCAAGAGGCAGTTATACTCCATGCCTCTATGCTTCTAGCTGCAGAATACTCTGCGAGAAAGCTACTGCAATGATTTGCTCTGATGAGCCACCATTTCGAGGCCCTATTATATGATACCTCGGACCGAATAAAAACCGAATAATTTTGTGACTTTAATAACAATTTAGGAACAATTTAAACCTCCAGATATTCGAGAGTGAGAGAGCCCCAAAGTTCTTCTTCTTTTTCGTACACCGTCACAGTGGTCTCTGATCTAATAACATTAGAATTTTCCATTTATTCAAATATTCGATATTTGAAAGCAAAAATATTCGATTTCCAATAAACTGAAAATTCGAATGTCCCAACATGGGAGACCAATACAATGTTGCACGAAAGAGAAGAAGAGCACTAAGGTTTCCTCATTCTCGAGTATCTAGATGGTTGAATTGTTTCCTAAATTGTTATTAAAGAAATAAATTTATTCAATTTTTATTCGGTCTGAAGTATAGACCCTATATGAGTGTGGAGGGCCATACCGGAAAAAAGGTTGTGTGGCCGGGTTCCGGCGGACGAATCATCAACCCTTTCCCCCCCCCCCCCCTCCCCCTCCCCCGGATTTGTGTGAGAGCGGGAAAACTGAACAAATCATGCTGTGGTTTCCGTTCTTTTTAGGAAGAAGAAAGTTCAGTACTGAAACAATGTCCGAAGATCGATGAAGTGTCAGAGTAACTATAGGAGTCCTGCAAACCACGTTTGACTGTTCATTCTCAGGCTCAAAAAGGTACAGGTGTCGGACGCTGTGCGTTCGGGCGATAAGTGTTCGAAAACGCTGCTGAACGTATAAGATGCGCCATGCCATGGCCTCCGCAACAACGCTACACACTAAGCGATTCAATGTTTGTTCTTTTTTAAATGAAAATGCACACCTTTCGAACTTCCTCTCTTCAGGTAGACAGTTTCACGTCCTCGTGGAAAGACTCCGTTCGGCTTATAAAAATCCGTTTTTTCTTGCTTTTCTTCACTATTTTCCCTTATTTTTGTACTATATTCTACAAAAGCAAATGTTCACAATCGATCACCCTAATTTTTGATGCAGGTTACATTTCCACGATGTTCATGGGGGGGGGGGGGCAAATAGAGTTGAGGGAGAGGGCTTTCTAGAGAACACAGAGGTGGTTTTGACAGTTCGCACACATTTTAACCTACTAAGCGCGGGGATTTCTGATGGAATGGGCCTACGCAGGATGCACAGATTGTTTCTGACAAGTCGAACAAGTCTCAGCTTGTTTTTTGTATTGATTTTTAGCCAGGGAGAATAGAAGTAACGCTAGTTATAGCTAGCGTAACTTTTTTTAGAATTCTTCTGTTTTCTTCTCGGATTTCAGTACTAATTGAACCGGCTTACTCTCTAAATAATTTTAATTTTAATAAATAAATAATTTTAGACATAATACCGCCTTGGTAGTTTTAACGGCCAATTTCTGGGAGAAGCCCCCCCCCCAACTTCATTTTCGCACGGAAGTTCGAAAAACGGGAACAGGATAACCCTCCAGGAATGAAATGAGGGGGTATAGAGCTTTTTCTTTTTCGAACGTTCATTTTTGGATGAATCTGAGTTAATGAGTGGATCAATTAGGTTAATCAGCCTTTATTCGATCTTAAGTATAATTTGCAACTAAATTGAATCTAAATGCAGCTACGAATTGAAATTAGTCACTCACATCGCTCTCAGCGTACATAGAGAAGAGCTGGTTTATGAGGTCGAACGCGATGCGGCCACCGACGTGCTCTCGAACAAATTGTAGAAGCAGTACACCGTCAGGGTGGAGACACTCGTGGATAAACCGTTTCATTTCGCCTTGTGACAGACCTCGCTGTAAGAACAGATGTAAGTGTCGGGGTCTCTAAGCCATAACAGAATCAGCCTACATTTCTGTCGCTGTCAATGTTGAAGAGGACCAGCTTGGCGCGAAGCGGTGGCAGAAGCATGACAGTGACAAAGTAGAAGAAGTTCACAATGGTGACCACTCCCAAGAAGAAGAACCTGGAACAGACGAAGAAAAGGTAGCACAGGGCGCAGCATGCGGGTTTCAAGTGAACTCACCAGAAGTAGAGGAAGAGGTAGAGCTTCTCGTTGATCATATTCATCATTATAACACACTGCACCGTGTGTCTTTGAAGATTTGCAAGCCGTCGAATCTACAATTTGTAACTTGAGGCCAAATTCTGTTCGTCATCGGTTTTTTTAAAGAACATATTCAGACGGGTTCTAAACTAATCTTTAAAATCCGTGTTCCACCCCGTATTTCCTGCTTGAACCATCGGATGGTTCTGGACTTTCTTAACGCGCTGATTCAAACATGATCTATGGAAAATGCTTCAAATTACCTATGAACTCGTTTTTCGGCAGGAGCTTGTGATAGTTTTCTGAGTTACATGGCTTTTCGTAGGATTGGTTTTCGTCATTTTCGTAACTATTGATGTAAAATATTGCCAAAATTACTCTGACGAGACAGTCCAGGATCTGTCAACACTTCTACAAAGAAAGGCAAGGTGGGACATTCCCTTTAAGGTTGAAGACGAATTAAGCTCTAATTGCTCCTACAAGGAGCGAAACCCTTTGTATCTCATGAAGCATGTCACACATATGTACATAGCTATGGAGAGAAATCAGTTCGTTGAGTCTAAAAACCACACTCAGTATGCTGCGGCAAGGGATTTGACCGTAAAGGAATATCCTGTTTTTAGTGGCGGATATTGCGAGCTTCATTACCTGGAAATCACACATGATGACGCGTGGGAACACTGGCGTTTCCTTCCACTCATGGCCGTGAACAATATTCGATGCCATCTGGAAGAAGATGTATAGAAAATGCAGTGATTTGGAAAATCCATCTAGAGCTGACCTCGTATCCCCATCGCATATAGTTTTCTCCCAAGAAATGATTGAGGATCACCAGCTGTAGACAAATGTTAGCGACATATGCGGCCTTCGTGAGCAGATACAGCCACATGGCATTGTAGCCGGAACGAGGAGCAGTGCGCTTCTGAATCACCAAATTTATGCAAAAAAATACCATGGGAAATTTTCAGTTTAATTTTAGGCTGAAGAGAAAGAGCAGCAGCTCCAGATAAATACTGGTGCCGGTTCAGAACGTAGACATTAGAAGCTTGTTAGCCTACCAAAGCCATCTACCCTACCTAGAAATTGACCGCTAAGCTGGATTTCTAACCCACATTTGATTTGTAATCCGCAGGGTTTCCGAAAACAGCAACGGTGTCCATAAAGTAGTTAGCAAGTGATTTGATCTCCTGCTCTCGCTTCTCTCCAGTGGCGAATTTGATCTTTTCAGCCTCGATGAGGAAAGCTCGCGGATTGATAGCTGGAACCACTTGCTTAGTTATCGACATACACTCTAGCTCGTTTCTCAACAATACGTACCTGTCTGCTTGTGCAGCATGTTCCATATCCAGTTGGGTATGAAGAACATGACAGCCTGAACAGGTCCTTATTAGAAAACTGGCCAAATTTAGCTTTAGGTATCGTTACTCATTCTCACCTGTAGCGCCAACATAATGGGAACCCATCGATAGTAGCTGATGTGATCTCTTCGATGCTCAAGATCGACTGGGATCTCTTCCTCGAAGGGGACATAGTAGGAATTCGCTATGAAGCAGTAGTCCTCAGCGTATTTCTCCCAGCCACCTAAAGTCAGATCGTTCGTGGATATGGAGCGAAGCTGGAGTTTGAATTAGAGAAAGTAGGAGTAAATGCTATTGCTCCGTTCCTGGTGTGGGATGTGATATCTCCTTCAAAAAAGGGGTTCCGGAGTTTTTTTTTCTCGTCAATAAGAAAAATCAGTATAATAAAAATTTCATATAGAGCGGAAGGAAAAAAACTGATTAGAGTACTCAAAGTTCAAAATTGTTCAAAATTAAAACAGTTTTAAAGAAGATTGAAGAAAAACAGATTAAGAAATGGAATTAAATCCTTTGAATCTCTTTTGAAAATAGCAATAAAATTAGAAGGCGTATCTTGGGTTACCCTACCGTAACCCTACAAAAATGGAGTCACGGTACAAAATGAATACGATATTCGTGTTCAGCACATCGAATAACCCCTCTACGCAATGTTTCAGCCAAAAATTTTTCTTGAAGACTTTGGGTCCGTGAAAGTGGAATAGTGCCCTCTCATTCTCTAAATTCTCTCCAACTATCATCGCGGGTGTAACACGTTATACTAGTCTTTTCACAAGTGAGCAGTGAATCCAACAACAATGGGTAATGACATCGCGATCAATTACTGCCGAAGTACAGAAGATTTTGCGAAGAATTCTAATGTCGACTTCAAAGAAAAACTTTGCGTATTGGACGCGTTGGAAATTTCATAGGGACAGCTAGGTCTTGGTGGGAGATTTAGATCAAATAAATGAAAAAAAATACTCTCACAGATAGATTCACGAGAATAGGAAAGGGCACGTGTATGTAGGAGGAAGCAAAGCAAAAGTAAACAAATACTACGTATAGGCAATTTATACTAGTCACACGTACGCATTCATTTGCGGAAGGCCGTAAACGCGTACATCTGAGCTGCGTCAGTGATGCGACTAGTCTTCATCACATACACGCACGCGGGTGAAACGCACGCATCTAGTATAGATTGCTCCTATGTGATATATTTAATTACACTTTGGGGCCAATGAACTACAAAATTGCAAGCTCGTGGATTACAAAATCAATAGCCTATGGTTACGTCAATCAGAAATCCTGGCATGATTATTCTTGCGGCCAGATCCTGTCCCTTCCCTTCAGACAAACTGTTCCACACTTCAAAAAAAAAAATCAAAAACTGCGCAAGATCCGAACGCGAGGATTACAAAATCGTCCACAGGTGTCCATAACAAACGCCGCGATTTACGTACCATCTGCCGCTATAAACAGATGCATCCGCGACCAAACGGTAATTCTTCCACTCCAAATGTCCTCTAGCATTCAAGCGCACTACACATATATTCAACAATACCAATGCTCGCTTTTATATTCCATCCTAAGAATAGCTTTCTCTTTTAAAAAAAAGTTCCCAGAAAAGAGTGAAGAATCTGAGTCGAACGCTTCGTCGACCTTCTATCAAACTGATGCTTAGTGTAGAACAGTGCAGGAATGTCACATATAGGTATGATCTCTCATGCTTTTCGTTCGGAGAATATTGATAAAACTGTCGCGAGGATGTGGTTACTAAGCATTGATACGCTTCTGTCAACAGTGGCGCTAGCCGGTGCAATGTCACTTGAATCATACATCTTACAGATTCTTCAGTATGTACGACATTACACGCAATGACAACACCAAGAGAGAGAGAGAGAGAGAGAGAGAGAGAGAGAGAGAGAGAGAGAGTGAGTGAGTGAGTGAGTGAGTGAGTGAGGCGTGGACTTCGTTACAAATGGAATTAGTTCTTGTAAATCAAAATTCGCCGAAAAGATCTTTAGGCAGTTCTATCCTTTCGTACCCTTAGAAAAGCTATGGAGGTTCCGCTTCGTAGAAGATTTCTTCCGGTTAAACTTTCACCAAGAATCAACCAAGAAAAAAATGATCAATCATTATGGATCTGATTCCTGAGAAAGAATTTTCAACTTGTGGTGGATGCGACAAAAGAGTTTTAGTTTGGTTTAATTCAAGCTCATTCAGAACCCCAGAACATGTCTTCTGATCATATTTGAAATCTGCTCGACCCGAAGCATGTACACAACTTGATTTCGCCTTGTCTCCTCCAAGGTTGTCAACCCAAAGCTTGTCGACAACTTCCTAAGTGGTCGGCTGTTGGTTTTGCAAATTGTCAACATACTTTAGGCCGACAACAGGCGAAAGCAAGTTGTCAACAAGCTTGTAGGACGAAGTTTCAAGTGCGATCGAACAACTTATAGGCTCTGAGCGGGTTAATCACCTACGCCATGGACTTCTATTGGTCAAACTGTATTTGGACTACATGGAAATCACGAATGCGATCAAAAGGCCGTACTGAAAGAAGCTATTACTACTAGGACCACGAGCCATGAAGATTAATGTTTTCCATTGAAGACGTCCCTTCTCTATTAATCATGAACTTCAAAGGTAATTCCCAGATAGCGGTAGGGAGAAAACGAGAATAATGTGAAAAATCCTTCCTTCCCTTTATTATCCAGGCTACTATATATGGATTTCAAAAATCAGATGAAATTATAAATTTATATACAAATGATCTCACAGTAGGTGTCTTTGCCATTCGCCTAAGAGAAGCTATTCTGAGAATTTTTCGTGTTTTTTTAACCAGGTTTTTACCCTGGTGGAGATAATAGAAGTAGTGCGCATCAAGAGCTCAAACCATGTCTAACGTTTCCCATGTTCCTCATATTGGCCCGAAAATCACCAGCCACAAT
The DNA here is from genome assembly GCA_000688135.1 of Ancylostoma ceylanicum. Classification (NCBI taxonomy): domain Eukaryota; kingdom Metazoa; phylum Nematoda; class Chromadorea; order Rhabditida; family Ancylostomatidae; genus Ancylostoma; species Ancylostoma ceylanicum. The sequence goes on from JARK01001471.1 coordinate 242,640, forward strand.
AGGAACTACCGGAAAATTTTGCGTTCACCAGCGTCCCTCTTTGCTGGAGCGAATAAATAAGCCTAATTCGTTAAATTATGATTCATGTGGTTCACTGTTAGGCCATCACGCAAAACTCCCTAGTTCTTCAAGTCAGGATGACATAATTCAGCAAATCTCAAGGAAATAGTTGAGTACCGTTTTAGGAGCATTCAAAATATATGGGAAAATTCGAAAAACTCTCTGCAGCGCACTGTTAGGCTTATCTTTTCGATACTCGATATTTCTGTCCCATGCGCCGATTTCTCATCGACGACTGTCGCGCAGGACATAGCGGACTACGCGGGTGTGCATAGCGTGACGAAGCCGTAGAGCAAACGCAAACGAATACAGCACGTTATGAGGATCTGATACTGCAGTTTATATTATTGAACTGAAAAATCAAAAAGACACGAAATGAAACGATATGTTTGAAAATTTATAAAACAGAACCACTTCTTCAGTTTTATTGTTCAAAAGTCCTCGAGGCGTGTGGCTTCGAGGGGTGACGGTTTCCTCGGCGATACCATATGCAATGCCATAGCTGCATATTTTCCAGACTATTCCGTAATGGCTAAGCTTGTGTAGTGTTGATATATATTTACCTCAGGTAATCTCAACGATGCCTCCAGCTCCAGAATTGATTGGCTGACTAAGTCCTTACTTTCACACTATGTATTATCACGGAATAGTCGGGAAATATGCTTCTATGGCATTGTATATGGTATCGCTGAGGAAAGGCCCCTCAAGGCCACACGCCCCGGTTAACACAAGCGTTGGTTAACACAATACGTTTACCTAGGGTAATCTCAACGGTGCACTCAGGCCCTGATGGTCCTCTGTTCCTTCCAGTTCACATTATTTTTTACTGACCATAGAAATAAACAAATAAATAAATAAATAAAAGCAGAAAAACGAGAGGATCTAACAGATAATAAAAGTTCGGATCATACTCTTCGAAATCGTTTGTAAACTCTGGAGTAAAGGGAGATCCATAGGCACGAAACACCAGAGCAGAATAATCAAAACGGAATGGCAATACCATAGGAATAAAATAGGGCGTAACAAACCTCGGAATTCACTCGGCACCCAGCATTGAATCGGAGAACCAAAGTACTGCTTTGCAGAAATCGCCAAAGCGAAAAAAGCGAGGAGCAGAGATGTCACATAGTAGTTAAGGTAATCAACAGAGTCAGCAACCTTTAAAAATACATAATCGATCGATTTTACACGAATTTTTGAAGAAAAACAAAATTCTTACAGAATTTTCAACCAACCTTTTGTCTTTTAACGGTTTTCTGGATGAATCTGGTTAAAAATGGGATATTAAGCATGTGTCCACCAAAGAAAAAGGCTGACTGCAATTAAGCTCGTTTGGCTTTTTTTTATCGGAGAGTGTGAGCAAATGCACGAGTAGAGTACAGGAAGGAATGGTGAAGGTAGATCAAGAAAATTCTGGATTTTCATCCGCAAAACAGAATAGCGGCACTGAATGATGCAAACATTGTAAGTTCATGACGAACAAAAGCAAACAAAATTTGTACTCTCGAGGATCGTTGTTCGTACACAAATGAAATTACGAGAAAGTAGTGAAGCTATCTTAAGACGTAATATTCTTGAGTGACCAATAAAAGCTCCATGGGAAGGCTCCCATGAGAAGCTCTAGAAGTATTTACTTACAATCTTCAAAAAAAAAAAGAATCTTATGAAAAATTGAGCATTTGAAGGGGCGGACCCGGTCAGAAGTGCCCGAGAACGCAGCGTCGGGCTGCAGAGGTCAGCATGCCGAAGAGGTGGTGGTCTCTGCCAAGCGCAGACCGTCAGGGGTCATCCTCTAGACATACGTGTGCCGGAGCAGCATTCGCCGGCCCCGACCCAGTTATTCGAATCAATCTATTGACAATACGGAGCTCTGCGCACCGAGAAGTGCGCTAGATTGATGGCACAATCATTAGATTAAGCGAGGAAAAAGCTCGGCACGAATTTAAACTTTAGGCACTTCGCGACTCACTGATCCAGAAAAAAGTTCGCAGCATCACGGAACTCCCACTATACAGCTGTCAGAAGACAAAATGATACAATTTTCCTCATGGAATGGTCACCCCTGACACCCTCAAGAAGAGCACGAGCAAGAGAAACCCAGGGTTCTGAAGTTAAAGTGAATTAATTATTTTCATAGGTGTTGTAAATGATATAGTCCTATACTGAGTCTAAATTTGATCCATTTAAAAAGTGACGTTTCAATTACGACTATAGTTGAGTATTTGTGCCTATGATCTGAATTTCTTCCCTGCCTCTCCAAACACAGCATTATTTCTCGCGTTCTCTCGTTCTCTAATATCTTCACCACTATTTTCCCTGGTGAAACACGCTATAGAGCTTGACTGAATCTCGAAATGTCGACACCGAGTTGATCGAATAATTCGAACTCCCGTCTTTTCTGATCAATCGGTACCGCGAAAACCTACATGTTATGAAGCTACATATGTTAATATTATACTTTATATTAGTACTGAGTCTAAATTTGATCCATTTAAAAAGTGACTACTCGAAGATCAAATTGAGTCAATCGTGTCAGATGTCTAGTAGGTATTAGCCTTCCTTATAAGGATGATTGGCACGCATCACTGCTCGCAAGCAGACCTGAGGAAATAAACATGGATCTTTCCATAAAAGCGGATGGGATTCGTTCTCAAGGTGAGGTGTGTAGCGCTTGAAAGAGCAGTACACCCGAAATATTTAAGAATAACAAAGTTTAAAAAGGCACAAGGCGAGGACGACCAGCACTGTGGCGAGAAGGCCAAGGCGCCACCAAATCCGATGCCAGCATGTCTATCCACGCAAAGTCGATAATAGATCAGAACGGTGGTGGAACCTTTCAAGATCGCAGCACGGGACTTTACAGGGTGACTGAAAATTGCCCGTGCAGCAGCAATTTGATGTATAACAGGGTGGTAAACTACCATAAATTCAGATTTCAATGACAACTTCTGGGCCTGGATGCATCAGTGAAATTACTCAGGGTAAACCTGTTGACGCCCGTGCCAAGGATGGGTAAATTGTTGTGGTAATAGTACGTCCACCTTGGGTAATCTCAATGATGCACCCAGCTCCTGATGTGTTCCCGAATTAATAATTTCTTAACAACTCCCGGAACAATCTTCTATCACCGAGGACATAGGCACTTGAAAGCGCTGGAAACTGGAAATTGTAATCGCACCATTCTCCTCTACAAAATCGACATGCTCTTCTGTGCCAGCGCTCCAGAACTGCAAATTCTTACTAGCCCAAAACCTTGACTTGAATTGAGCAGATCCTCTCCTCCAACCCTAACCAGATTAAGAAATTTAATTTATCCGAATGCAAAGTAGACGAGAGCGGCCTTCATTGCCTGTTATGAAACCTGCTATGATAGTGTTTGAACGTTTTTAGACTGAACAGTTGGTGCAGCACAACTGAAAGCGCAACAACAACAGAAGAACAGTCTTTAAACATGAAACATGAAATGAAAAACTTCACAACCCTGTAGATACTGTAGTGATATCAAATGTTTTCTTTTATTATCTGCATCACCTCTGCTGGACATATTCAGCATCTCAAACAAGTTCCTCGAGAAAGGTCCCTTACTCATAATCTAATCAACTTTTAGGTAAGCGCACTGGTTACTTTATTCTGTACCAATTCTGAGCCGTGAAGAAGCCTAATCTAAGTTCCTGAGAGATTTATCTGGTGAATCTTTTGGCAAACGAGAAAACCTTGCGTGACTTTGGCACTAAAATACGGATGTTTCTAAAGTTGTTGCAGTTTATTCAGAAGGGATGATTTTCAAGATCGTGGACATCCCAATTTTCTGAGGATATTTTTTGTCTTTAGAGCAGGGAACGAGAAAAATCAGAGCTAAACAAATTTGCAAATGCGTTATATTCAAGGTCAACTTTGTATTTAGTGTTTGTTACGGGTTTTCAGCTAGTTCATTGCACCGACGAGTGCATTAGAAGTTGCTAGAATTACATCTTCAGAAAAAAAGGAACCGAATAATACTTCCGTGTAGCAACCTGGCTTTTTTATCGTGCGGTTCCATTCTGGAAAAATTTAGTTGTGGTCCGCTGGTCAAATCTCAACTTAGTCAGTTAAATCCAAGTACGCCTAGGACCGAAAAATCGATTAACTTTATCAATTTAACTATCAATTCAGAACACGGTCGAAAATATTTGAATTTTCAAAAAAAGACTCAAGAAATGCACTAAATTGCTACTCAACAATCAACACAGGTGATTTTACATAAAGTAATCGAAGATTTGTAATGGAGAAGTAGTTCAGCAAGTATGCTTGTTCAGGTTTGTCTACCTCTGCAAATCTGCGGACGGCAATGCGCCATCGAATGCTTAGGTTCCTTATTTTATCACTTCCTAGGAATATGGTGGACGCATTGATGAAACACCACCATTAAATCCCCTATCTCAGGTAAATATTATTGAGCAAGCTAAATAAGCAGTTCTACCGGGCTTAGGCAGCAACCATTAAGAGAAGAGGGAGAAAATGAATCCGAAAAATGGATACGGAATGGATAGGAATCGAAGAACAAGTGGTTTTCGAACCGTTGAATTTTGGTTTTTGATTTTTAAGCTACATCATACTCGCTGAGAAGGGTTTGCTAAGAAGGCAAGTTATTTAACTCTCCCAGGTGAAAGCAGGTAATGTATAGAGAGGACAAAAGAATCAGCTGCGGCAAGAGATGAACAAGGAAGCATTTGCCCGTGGAAAATCAGACTAGTCGCTGTTTGAGGACGCACTTTGTAAGATGACTTCGCACATTCTATTACGGGAGGCTTCTGTAATGAGGCATCCTCCCCTTGGAAGTTACAGCTAGGAGCGTTGCAAGTAACAAACATCACAAATGAATGTCTGGCACTGAAGGCAGCGACACAAGACAGAAAAGTGCAGAGGTTTAAGAAGATACGTTTACTGTAGTTCCATAGAAATACCCGCATTTATGTTTGTATTGCTATGTCCCAAAAGATCCGAGCAACGATTGCAGTTTATCTGATTAACAGATGAAAGCAAGCAGCTAATGGATTGCAACACCCACGGCATTCTCTGTAAGCAAGAAAGTCTCCGTTTAGCTAGCTTAATCTTAGTTTTTGATCTTCAAGGTATTCTACGAGGGCGGTGACAGTTTTGGGAGAAAAAGTGAAAAATTTCTTTGAAAGGGGTGAAAGGTGAAAAGAAATATTCTTCTCCAAAAATTTCCATGCGATCCTGTTGGTGAATGCTTCGCATGAATTGACTGTAAGTGTCGATTCGATCTGACCGATACCTCGTTTCTGGCAACGGGATTAAGTAAAACAACTTCAACTGGACTCACGATCAGTTGTAGGCAGATGAGAATTTTAGCTGGTCATTAACTCTCTTCAACTGGAAGAGGAAATCGCAAGTGATCCAAACACCCTTTTTTAATTTCGGAGGATCATCGCCTTCATTTTGCAGCCGTAGTTTCTAGGGTTTAAAAATCCCGTGTAAATGGGCCCGAACAAACAACAGGGTATGTGCAAAATGTAAAAAATATATGACCACATCAGAGAAGGTGAATAAAATCTTCGGCGAGAATTTGACATATAGAATACAATGGCTTGCTAGATAATGAGCCATAGCGCATTTCTCATGGATGTTCTCTGAAAACGCATAATGAGAGTATTGCAGCTAAAGAAATGGGCTTTCAGAAGGTATAGGAGATGTTATTGGAAAATTCGCAATTAAAAAAGCGCAAGGACTTAAGTTAACACCTAATATTTTGGATGGCTGGATTGGATTTCAGCTCAGATTGTTATTATTATCTTTTAGAAAACAATTGTCAATTATTCATTACTGGAATAATACTTTTACTACTTTTATTTTACGCCTGGGTTACGAAGAAAAGAGACCCCAATTTGTTTCCTACGCCCCTCCCCCC
>JARK01001471.1:254559-272478 GCA_000688135.1 Ancylostoma ceylanicum
CCCCCCCTGCAATGTACATTTGATCTAGCCACCACCCTTCCAGCGTTGATCCACTCTTACATACCATTCCTCTCCTCTCAAGCTCGATTTTCGAGGCACTGTTTGCAATAGTATAACACACTTTCCAATAATATTTCCTACAGCAGAGGAAGTGTAAGCACAATCATAAAGGTGCGTGGAGTAAGTCATATAGTGAACGAAGAAGAAGAACGCCAGCACACAGTGAGTGTCTATAGCTGTGTGTTTTCCGCGGACTCCGGGAGCACGAAGCAGGGCCGCGTCGCTAGCGATCCAATCGCCGCCGTGGTGGCAAATCAGAGCTTTCTTGATAGTTTTTCATCCTCTAATTGATGTTAGCTGTCAAGAAAACTAACAACCAAGAAAACCGCATAGTTCGTTGTCGCAGTAAGGACTCCGACGCTCAGTGTATTTGTTATTTTGATTGAATCAAACTAAATCGAACACCTGAAGGTTTGAAGATGGAAGATTCAAAATGCTTGAAATATTAGACAATTTATACATTGCACGGTCAGTGGGGTTTTCAGGAACTCAAGAACCAGCTTGAAAAACCTGATATTTAAAAGAATTTTCTGGGTTTAAGACCACGCCAAATAGTGAGGAATAATTACTGTGGAGATGGATGCAAGGAATGCAGTAACCGTGAGAGCGCTCATTTGCGATTCCAGTTGTGCTGTGCTCAGATCACATTACTACAACCGATGAAAAGTATGTAAGGTGTCAATTTATAGGCAGGATCAAGCGTAGATTGGTAATTTATCAAGGGGGGTCGCCTCGTGGAGTGCCAGAGGGGTCGCCTCCTCCTGCACTCCCGGGGTGGTATGATGGCAGCAAGGTAGGGAAGTACAATTTAATTTTTAATTTTCCTGTAGTTAGCTACAGTTTCCCAGGACACTGACATTATTATTGGTAACGTTAATGTAATACTTAGTGTTAAATCACCAACATCCTGAGTAGCGTCGGTTCAGTGGTAAAGGCTCTGTTTTCCACTAACAAGACCCTGGTTCGATTCCTCGCGGGAGCGGTGCTTTTGAAAACACTCCAGCATATTCTTTCTTTTTAATAAGAACATAACAAGAGTAAAATCCTTAGTGAGCATTTTTCCTTAAGTTTTGACATTTTATTTGGCTGTAAATCCAATGCTGAGACCCAATAATGGTGCAGCTCAAAATGCAATTTCATAGATGGTGTCCTGGTGTCCTACCTCCTTCGAACAGCACATAGTGTCCCAATACTGTGTAGGCGCTTTTTCGGAGTAAAACCTTATTTTTATGCAATATCCCAATTCTTCTCATTCGCTGACATCATTTTTAAGGCGATAAGACTACATGTAACATGACCATAAATTTTGCTAAATTCCAGGTTTATTGTCACCCAATAACTGCCAAAATAAGAAGCCCACCTAAAAAGAGACCTAGTGCACATGAAAGAGCAAATCTTCCACTATTGCATCTGTAGGAATTGTTCCATCTTACAAAATAACTATGGATTTATTCGCCTTAGAATAATAGCACTCTCCCAAACTTGCCAAAAATTCGGTCATCTTTCAAAGGCTTTTTTCTCTGCTTATACGTTAGAGCTGACAAAAACTTAAATATTATTCTTAAAGAGGAGCTCAAGCTCTATGTCCCTTCAAAATTTCAGCTCTCTAGCTTACCTGGTTCAGGTGTTATTCCGTTGGTAAACTGATGGTGAATCGTTGGTAAAAATGGCAAATTTCCCATCTTTTTACCAACGATTTGACACCCTAATTTAACCCGAATAGATCAAGTTTTTTAGAAAGAAAAGCAGTGCACCGGAAAGCGCAAATCTTCCTGATATCAGAACGGGTTGAGCCATTTTCCCAGGTTACATGCCAACCCTTTTTAAATTCGTGACAAACAACCATACATTTACATGTGTACGATTCTAACTCTGAGTCAAACAAAGCCAATTACGCACTGATTTTACCGCTCAAAAATGATTGCGATGATTTGATTTTGTTCGAACACATGGATATTTAACGTCTGACCCCCCACACATCCAATTTTGCATTTTGCAAAAATTAGGCTCAGGCGGGGATCGAACCCTGGAGCTGTTTGAGCACGAGCAGGACTTCTCTGTCACTCCAACTGCTTACAAAAAGTTCGTAGAGTGTGCGACAGACACATGTTTGACAACTGGACTACCTACTGGACTACCTACTCCTACTACCTCAACTACTTGAGGTTAATTGATAAAATTTCAAATTCAATGTTCAAAAATTGATTTTAAAAATTAATTTAGTCCGAAAAAGAATTTTCTACGTACTTTAAAGATTGCTAATATATAATAATTTATAATTATGCTATTATATATTCATAATATATAATAACTAAAAATTTCTGAAAAACTGAAAATACTGAGGGGTCGCATTTTCCCAGTCTACGAGGGGGTCGCCTCGAGGTCCATTTTTTACCAACGCCACGCTTGACCCTGTTTATAGGCGATGCAAGGACTTGTCTTCGCAGGAATTTTTCGTGAATGAATGGGTGCGTGCAGCCCACAGGAACTTAGCTGAAGTTTGCGTTTTTCTTTGGATTTCTAGACACACGACAGTTCTTCCATAATTCACCAAGTCTGCTCTGCATTTTTGTATATAGGTGGTGACTCCTTGCACTGCTCTCGCAGCTCCAATTTACCGCAACCCTTTACATGAAGCACGCCTCCTCTCAGCAGAAAATTCCTATTTTTGCTGCTTGCAACTGAAATCTTTTAAGCAAAAAAGCGTTTATGAAATCATTCATGAGTCTTCAAATACCCTTTCTTCTTTCGGTACATACTCCGGTGACGCGGAATGCTAATATTTGAAGCCTCATGTCAATTCCAAGACCCGTGTATTCACATGTATCGCTTGGTGACGTCAATGCAACTAGATCACATAGCATTACAGTTTGGCATTACCTGATGAGCAACACCAAAATTGAACTTGTGAGTAAAAAAAATTCACACTGTTGGTATTCGACTGCAGTGGTCTCATCCTTTTCGTTTCCTAACAGAAGTGATACGGCCCGTATAATAGCGTATTCGTTAAAGACAGCACCGGTCGAAATCCTCAACTTGGAGCTGATGTGCGGATGGTGATGTAGAGACTCAGCACATCATAGGCTGGCTGTTCGCAATTTCGGAACGCGCTTGCGCGCGTCCTGGCGTTTGTGAACGTTATCGACCTTGCCATTGCGCGATCGTAGATCGCCGATAGAAAGGATCAATGCGCCCAGGATAGCCACAAACGCCAAGACGTGCGCAAGCGCTTTTCGGAACGCTGCGGGTATCCATAAATGCGAAACGAACACAAACACTGATCGCTTATCTGCAGAGAAACTGCAACTGTCGTCGCGAACACGCCTGGCCGTATTCGCGCCGCTCCGAGTTTTCATTGGCTCGACGCGCCAACAAAGCAATTGCGGTGCGTGTTTTGTAGAACGAGATGCGTAAAATTCACAGGGTTTCGTGGTGGGACGCGCACACCCAACACCGGAGCACTCGTCCGCGCTCCGGGCGTGTTCGCGACGACAGTTGTGGTTTCTCCACCGGTAAGCGATCACTGTTTGTGTTCGTTTCACATCTATGATGTGCTGTGTCTGTACTTCACCACCTGCACATCAGCTCCAAGTCGAGGATTTCGACTGGTGCTGCCTCTAAAATCCACTTAGCAATATAAATTGCAAGACTCGCTGATTGGTTGATTCTTCTCCTACTCGAGATCGATTCTATTACCAACAAAGGAAGCGCTGAGGAACCCATAGCACATATGCCAGCCGTAATTAGAGTAACGGCTGTCAACAACTAAAACGCCTGCGCTGAACACTTGCTGGCAGTCCCTGTAGACACCTATCCGAGGCTAGCGAAATTCCCCGATGTACCCTTCAACTCAAGGTCCTCCCTTTATGCATGTTTGCATTTGCACCCATCTCGATAAAATCTCGATGGCAAACGAGCCAGTACATTTACCAGAAAATTGCTTAGATCATTACCTTATTTCCACAGAGTACGATCGGAATATTCTCACACACTCGGACCAAATCTCGATGCCAGTTAGGTACATTCTTATAGGTGACACGGGCTGTGACGTCAAACATAATTATTGCACATTGACCTAAACAATAACGAAAAACGGATGGCATATCGATTAGCAGCATCTTCCAATCAGAAGACCATCCGGTATTTCGAAAATCATTTACCTTGGATATAGTAACCATCACGAAGTCCACCAAACTTCTCTTGGCCGGCAGTATCCCACACGTTGAAGCGAATCTGACCTCTGTTAGTATGGAAGAGCAGAGGATGTACCTCCACCCCAAGAGTAGCTAGAAACAAACAAACTCATAAAGCTAAAGAGCATGAACACAAAAAGAAAGCGGAAGATGATCAGAAAAAGACACAACAGCTACTCACCAACATATTTCTTTTCGAATTCTCCAGTTAAATGACGTTTAACGAAAGTGGTTTTTCCAGTACCACCATCTCCTACTAAAACAAGTTTGAAGGTAGGGATTCCGTCTCCAGCACTAGCCATCTGGAAATAATTCACTGCTAGAACTGAATTAAGGAATAAATAGCACTGAAGCTTGGAGCACGTCATTAGTTGTTAGAGAGGATAGGATGAAGTGAGATGAAGAGAACTTGCAACCAATGGATGAGTGACAATAACCAGCAATATCGAAACACAGCAACTAATGCATATGACGAAACTCATCGGCGAACAGAACCCTCAATGCAGCGCTAACTCGTGGGCGGTACGTGTGATTCACCTTCGCATACAGTTCAAGGGAGTCAAAGTGAGATCATCTCGGTATGGAAGGACTGCGAAAAGAGGAAATACGAAAAGAAAACGATGACACCCACGGAGAAAAGAGCGTGAATGGAGCCACGACCGCATGGAAAGCGGACGGCAGCGAATTGAGCGCCAAGGCGATAATTTCGAACGCGTCGCTGCGTGGCTGCCCTCGGCACGTGACCGCCGCCGTTTCGAAAGAGATCCACGCAGTTTCGTAATTTTTGGCAGCGTTACAGCTGACGGGGGTGGAATTTGGCCGGCGGTCCCCGTCGATTTGATGGTCCGTCCACGTTTTGGTTGGCATTATGTGAGGATAGAGAGGTGGTCGGCTTGAGAAGGAGTGCATATATACTTATTGATAGTTATTATGTCCATCTGAAACCATTTTTGGATGTTAATTACGAGCAAAATCATATTGGACCTTAAATCTTGACTTGGAGCAGGTCATGTCTTTCCTAATTCAACGCCAATGGTCCTGCTGAGCGCCATTTTTTGTGGATTTATTGTGGTGGTGGTGGATTTCGTGCTGTTTCTTCTTTCTTGAATTGGAAGCTTCCTAGTTGACTATATTATTGTCCAGTTCGCTCATCTCAGCTCTCACGTCTTCTAGTAACCGCCAAGATTTCATTTCTTCAAATCCGGGCATATCCGCTAGAAAAACTCCCATTGCATAGCCAAACATGTGGTCAGGCACGAGAATTTAGTTCTTAATTGTTGTTTAGACTTCTTCATAGTCTTCCGAAGCCTAGAAATAGCTTTCTGATTATTTTTTCTGTTGGACACTTCCAAGCGTTTATACTCATTGGCAATTCTTATTATTATCCAAGCATATTGTGATTTACAGTGGCATTCATTTATTTAGCACACCCACGATTTTGGCCGACAGAATTTTTTTTGCATTTCTCAGCCTTATGATGAGCAATCAAAACGAGTTTCGAGTATGTGTTGAAGCACTATGGGAGCTTCCTTCCTGTTGCTTACCACGGGCACAGAGTCGGTTCAAACTGGATTTAAGAAAATAAACTTCAATTTTGTCGCTTTTCTGAAATTCTCTGTAAAATTTTTGTATCTCTGTACCGGAGGAAAAGGAGTGGTGATTCAGATTGCGCGTTTTCCTTCATCATTTCCCTATAAACGCTTTTACCGGACTCCACACATCGGCTGGAGCCAGAGACAGAAACAAACCGTCAATTTCGTCGAAAATTTCATTTCAATGAATCTTGCAGTAAAGCAAGCCATTTTGCAATTTTCCTGTGAGTATCTGATTGCCTGTTAGCAACACAAATAGGAGAAAATCCGCGACTGGAAATGCATGTTTTATCCTTGGAATCACCGCGAATCCTTTTTTCACTTTTCTTACTCCTGTTGACAATCTTCGCTCTCACCTTAGGTGAGAAACTGTTGATTGAAACTACTATAGCAAAGCACGCATTTATATCGAGAATAAAATCACATTTTACCCAGATTTAGTAAAGTAATCTGGGAGAGAAAAAAAACGAAAATATTTCCAAAGGCACTGCATTTTGAGCTCTAAACTCGTAGAATGAAACTAGAATGAACTCGTAGAATACTATTCCATGCAGAAGCATTTCCCGGAGCAACAAAGTTGAAGCAAGAAAAGGAACAGTATGCCTTACCACATTCTCGAATATTGTCCTAATGGCTCGTTCCAATTCTGAGATACAGATTTTATATTTTCATCAGTTGATCGCCAAAAATCGGCAGCGTGTTAAATATGTGGCCGCCACTGTATGTCTTGTCTACTCAGAATCGTCAAAACACGTTGTCTGATCTCATCGGAAACTTGCTCAACCGAAATCTTGCTGAGAACTTGCTTTCGCCTTTTCTTGTCGACTAGTTGTTGGCCCAAAGCTTGTCGGCAACTTGCAAAGTTGGTCCGCTGTTGGCTTTGCAAGTTGTCGAGAAGTTTTGGGCCGACAACTTGTTGACAAGAAAAGGCGAAAGCAAATTGTCAATTAATTTTTGGTCGAGCAAGTCTCAGATGCGATCAGACAACTTTTTTTGGGTTCTGAGAAGGCTTCTTTGAAACAGAGTTGGGATAATGTTGAAAGCCAGCGGAAGGTTGGCGTAACGTTCGACGCTAATGACCGAAGATTACAAACCGTGAACCTGTGAACCACTCCGGGCATTTGGAAACGATGATTCTCTTACATATTAATCGAGATATTAGGGCAGAAATAAACTCTGCCATTTAAGAATCGGGCTGGTTTAGTAGAAGATGAATAGTTTGACAAGAATATGCGTCTCTTCAACAATTTCAGCTCCCATTGAGGTACATATGAATCACGTGCCAAAAAAAAAACAGTGGAATCAGATCACGTAATTTTTGTGAATACGTGTTTCTTTTTCAGAAACCTGATCCAAATCACAACTCTTGCTTCTCGCGTCTTAAACGTAAAAGTTTCCTCTATCCTGTTAATGATGTGCGGTTCTTTGATAATTACTTTGAAAAACGAAATTCCTGGCGTGGTTCGCATAATCCTACCAGTTTTAGGAACTGTAAAATAAGCAGAAGAGCAAAATATGGGTAAAAAGGACAAACATTCGAAGTTGGATTTGGGTGTAAGTCGTTCCATTTTTTCACTGATTAGTTATTGCTTTTCTCTCGTTTTATTTTATGCGTTGAAAACCTTGAATTCAGGAAGCCCAAGAAGCGGGCACATTTCACCTCAAACCTTCTACTGCCGAACCGAGTCTGAAATCGGAGCAATGGCCGCTCCTTCTCAAGGTAAACTTTATTAACTATTTTCATGTGCTTTTCGCCCACTTCCTTTTCCGTTGTTTTTGCTGGTTTTGTTGTTTTACTGCATAGCATTTCAATTTTTCAGTACTTGTGCTTGTTTTAGAATTTTGATAGCATGAACGTGCGAACCAATCATTACACACCCCTTCCTGAAGGATGCTCTCCACTCAAAAGGGAAATCAGGAACTACATCTCCTCAGGGTTTTTCAACCTCGATAAGCCAGCCAATCCATCATCTCATGAGGTTGTAGCGTGGATCAAACGAATATTACGAGTTGAGAAGACTGGTCACAGTGGAACCCTAGATCCGAAGGTAGGGCGTTTCATCTATAGATCATCTTAGTGTTTTTCTCAAATTAGAATAGCCAAAAATTGCTTCAGGTGTCTGGCTGCCTAATTGTATGCATTGATCGCACTACACGTCTGGCTAAATCCCAGCAAGGTGCCGGAAAAGAGTACATCGCCATCTTCAAGCTGCACAATCCTGTGGAGAGTGAAAAGAAAATTAAGCAGGCCCTAGAGAAGGTATCCAAGCAGTTTTCATCACTATTCGTTCCATCTCAATTGAACGTCCAGCTAATAATCATTTTCAGCTGACTGGCGCTCTCTTCCAAAGGCCTCCTTTGATCTCTGCTGTGAAACGTCAATTGCGTGTTAGGACTATTTATGAAAACAAACTCATCGAATATGACAAGGAACAACAAATGGGAATCTTCTGGTTTGTACTTCTGTGCAATGCGTCAGCTGTTTGAAGGACAAAATTTATACGTTCCTGAGAGGGAATTTAACGTAGTCCAGCAGACCGGATTACAAAGCCTTTCATTAATTTTTCTTCATAAACATCTAGAGCTGTTTTTTCACCTAGTTTTGCAGCGCTTTTCGCGGACTCGGGGAGCGCGTGGCCGCACCGCCTGCTTCCCGTGTACGCGAAAAACGCACCGCCTTCGACACCCACTGTAAATTCTGTGACGGTGGCAAGCTGGTTAAATGCAGCATTGCCTTGTCCTTCGTTATGTCCTTAATCTGTTATTTATGTCCCATCTCCAAATTTCTTTGTTAATAAATTTTTTATCCAGGGTCAAATGCGAGTCCGGAACGTACGTCCGAACCATCTGTGTCCATCTTGGTCTGCTCCTTGGAGTTGGAGGTCAAATGCAGGAACTAAGAAGAAATAGGTTCGTTGATACCTAGCATAGCTTGGTTGATTGCTTCTCTATCGTGGTTCACGGGTAACTTGATGTAAAATTTGTTTAGATCTGGTATTACTGATGAGCATGATCAGCTCGTTACAATGCATGACATACTTGATGCTCAATACGTACTCGATCATCATAAGGTATTTTATGACGATGATGTTGTGTTTTCGTTTGGGTTTTACATAACTCACGTTTCAGGATGAATCTTACATGCGACGTATAGTACGACCATTAGAGGCACTCCTTGTTGAGCATAAACGAATCATTGTTAAGGATTCATCCGTAAGTTTTGCCCTGCACTGTGTATACATATTCACTATGTTTTCCATTTATTTTGAATACAGGTTAACGCAATCTGCTATGGAGCTAAGATCCTCCTACCTGGTGTGTTGCGATATGACGATGGCATCGAAATAGGACAAGAAATCGTTATTGTTACCACTAAAGGAGAAGCCATTTGTATAGGTATAACATTACTTTTAGAATTTCATTTGTTTCTCATTTGTGAGGGAGTGTGTTTTCAGCTATCGCTCAGATGACTACATCAACAATGGCATCAACGGATCATGGAGTAGTGGCGAAGTCGAAGAGGGTGATTATGGAGCGAGACGTGTATGGTAGAAAGTGGGGCCTTGGCCCAGTCGCCAGTAAGAAGAAGCAGATGATTAAGGTAATATTCGGCTGAATTCCCTGTGACCCATTTTGTTTGACTTGTACTCGGTTACTAGGCGGGTTAATTGTGAGAATGGGTTTTGAAAGTGATGGTTGCTTGTTTGCAGTTCTGTGATTTCCCGTCTTATGAGAGCAAGATTATTACTTGAAAATATTTGGTATTGCCGTCCAAAGTAAAATCTTCAGTGAGAATTTAGTCCTGAACATTTTTGGCGAATATTGATCCAATCTCTTTTCGAAAGCTGCAGGAGAATTGCGGGAGCGAGGTTATTTCACGACATAAGAGTTAGAATACTACTTGGAAATATTTAAAGATGTCATCCGAAATGAAAGAAGAATTGACCTATAGGAGAGTGGCACTTTCAAGAAGATGTTTCGGCTGTTCCTAAAAACGCGTGCACCGAGTTTCGAAAGCCGAAAATGCGTCACAAAATTGATAATCATGAAGAAATTGTTGGCTCCGTTTCGGAGCAGAGCGGGCACGTTGCACATCATTCGAACGAGCACATCCTTCCCTAGTTACAAGGAGCTGTCCCTCTGAAAAGGTTTGAATATTTGAGGGGCGCGGTGCGGACCCCTGTTGTCCTGTCTGAACTTTTTCTGAAATCAAGCACCCAATTCTGATCTTCCTAATCAGCCTATGTTTAAAAAAATTTCTCCTCTTTAGAGTCAGCACGTCGCTCTCATGTGTTGGAGAATGGCTTTTTTTTTTTGAAGAGAGGTTTCGGCTTCAGAGTTAATTCTCAATGCTTTCATTTCAGGTGAAATCTAAATAATTTCAAGTAGTACACTTACTCTGCTGTCGTGTATAATGTGTTCCACCAGGGACAATAGTCCTGGAGAAATTAGAGACAAAGAGAAATTCCGTGGCTGGGACGTGATATTGCAGCCCGAAAATGTTACCGTAATCCAAAAACATTCATGCGACGGTATAAGAGCGCCTCTTAAAATTGTTGCGATATATACACTAGTTTTGTTTTAAATAAACGTTCGTAGTATACATAGACGCATCCCACAATGATAAAACCAGCTTTTAACAAAAACCATGCTTCGGCGGCGTCACACAGTACGATGCGCCGTGTTGACGATTCTGGCTTGCTTGCGTTTAGCGTAGGAGGACGTCCAAGTTGCCATTTTGTACACAAATACTCAGCTATCATCGCGTACGGAACGCACTATAGTAGCCATGCTTTCAGAAGTCTTCTGCATATTCTCCAAGAAACTGATATCAAAAATTGAGAAAAAATGAATGAGAAAAAAAAACAAAAAACATGACGACCCCCACCCCCTCTCGCGCACCCAAAAAGTGATGGTTCTTTACTAGTCTGTGTTAAAAAGTTAAGGTTCGTTGAGACTCATTCTCAGCGTATTCCACTCATCACTGGATTTGCGCTTGATTTCTTTGGCATCCTTCATTGTTGCAGTGTCTAGGTGTAGTATAAGTTCGTTTTTAGGATGGGCTGTTGGACAAGTTCGGTCAACCTAATGACAAAACCCCGTCCAGCTGGAAAGTTGTAGATTATTCAGCGGTAAGTGACTAATTTTACGGTTTGAAATTACCGGAAGGTATAAACTTTAGCAAGAAATTATTATGGTTTATCTTCCTGAAAACTTGTCGACAGTTACTTCTTCAGCTGATTTGTTGGTTTATGGCGAGGTGGAGATTGTTTACACATTCACTGTGAAAGATACAAATTTTTCGTCCTTTTTCAATCAACTGACTACTACTTCATTGACCTTCTTCTCCATCTTTACCTCATCCTCTCTCGATAGGTGTGCCCTCGAGCCACCTTTTTGCTTCCATTCTGGTGTCATTGTAAGAAATTCAGTGGCAAAGCATCCTAACATCTAAAAATTGAAGGCAGCCAACGTGAGTGTATGTGCACTAGCCGTTTTCATCCGCAGTCATCCGCGTTTTCAGCCGCAATCATATTAATTATTATGTGGGACGTTAGCCAATCTGGCGGACCCACCCTTTTCATCTGGGAATCTGAACACCATCAGTACACATGATTATTGAAATTGATAGAATATTATTAACTGTTTTCATCCTTCATCCTTTTCTCATAACATTTTCTCTTACGTTGGGGTTATCGGGTTGTTTTTATTTTTTTTTTTTTGCACCTGCCTATTTAGTACTGCAACGATATCGTGAATAGTTATGTTTGATCAATGTTTTAGATTGAATTCGGCTGTTCACTTCTTGAGATCAAATAGTAATCAATGTTGTTCAAACAGCGGTGTGTTCCGATGCCGATGTCGAATGCTAGGCTGAAATTTCCTTGTCTGTAATATTAGAAGTATAATATTAAGGGAAAACGTTTTGTTTGAAACATGTGTGCGGGCGTGAGCGAGTGGATATCATAAACAAATTTTAAAACTCCAAATCTATCACTTTCAGGTGAAAAAAGAGGTGGAGGTAAAGAAAGAAGCTGATGAGGTCATAGCCTCACCAAAGGCGAAAAAGCAAAAGAAGCAGAAGGAACCAAGTAGTTCATCGGATTCTGATAGCAGTGAATAGAAGAGCATCACTAGATGTCAAGAATTGTTACGTTCATGTTATGTTGACGATTGTTGTTTGTAAAGATCACAAATCTATTGCAGTGTTGGAGCTGCTGTTGATAATATGATTTCAGTTTTATATACGCTTAATTTACTCCTGTTTTCTGCAGTGATTTGTTACGTTGTTATACATTGTGGCGTTGGTTGTTGGTTCCTGATACGATCTTGTTGAGATAGAATAAAATTATTCAGGTGTTGTCACTAATCGTTAAGGTTAAGTGAGTTAGCCTAGCCCTGGTTGCTGTAGGAAAATGCGTTCTGGTATTGGGAACAGAAACCTAGAAGGTAGTTACTTCCACCGTCATCATTAAAAGTTTTTTTTTTTTTGGTTTGCCATCACATAAGAGGAGGATTGATGTGCATCTCCTCGACACGGTGATTCTAGAGATATACATAAAATAGCTCAAGACGGCCTTCAAACCCGCTTTTCGGGACGAGGTCTGTAAGACGTTTGTAACAGTTTGCTGGACCGAACTGACGTGAGAAGCAGGGAAGTGTGTGGTTGTGATTTTCGTTTACGTCCATTTTTTTTTTTTGCATTTTTTTCTGGGATTTACGATTTAGGCAAAACTACCCAAAAGTTTGTAACAAAATAGCGAAGTAAATAGCGACAAGGAAGGATTCTCGGAAAGAGGGCAAATTTGTCTGTACCTGAATTTCGCACCGGTACTGAGAGCGAGTTCGCGTAGTTTTGCTGATGATTTCCATTAAAAGAGCGGTAACTCTCTCGAAGGAGGTAACTCGTGCCAAATTCATTTTTGAAACTTCTATAAGCAAAACTTGCTGGAACCGTGGAGATCAAAGGCTTACATGTAGCGCCAGAAGAACATCAATAGCCTCTCGCGCCTTCATTCTTGCGTGCACCTTGGTCGCGAGCGGCTGGGTTTCTTTTTCCGGTCGATCGACAGTCCACTGCTGCTAGTATTTTCGCCTGTTTCCCCCACGTTATTACATTGAAGCACCTTTACTCAAGATATTCATTCGTTTTATCGGCTGAGGTATTCCTCTAAATTACTACTACTACTCATGGATACTCCCCTATCTGTCCCTGGGCCATTGCGAAGGAGATCGACTAAACGGCAGTGTATTGATCAGATCGATGATCTTGACCAGCATGCTGAGAGATTGCTGGAAGTGGAAAGCCTTCCGTCTCACTTGAAAATCGTCTTGTTTCTGTTGGAGGATAGGAAAAAAAAGGATAGGAAATATGAATGTAGTGTTAGAGAAATTTTGTGAGTTGAATATGGAAGTAGTTAATCTGAGAGCCGAGAATGCTCAACTCAGATCTCGTGTAAACGCCTCTCCACCTTCCTCGCGTGGGCCTCTGACTTCTGATCCGGTGTCCTCTCATGGTTCTCATCAGCCCAAAACTTTATTGTCCCTATTTGAGGAGGTAGAGCGAGTGATCTTAGCTGGTGTCCCAGAAAGCTCTTCCAATCAATCGTCGATGAAAGTCCTTCACGATTCTAACTGTGTTCGCAAAGTGATGGACTTTCTTTCTGTGGACTGTGCACCTGTTGCAGTTTACAGGATGGGCCGCTTCTCTCCTAGTCATCCACGGTTGCTGAAAATAGTTTTACCTGGAGGCTATCTTGACGACTAGGCAGCATGCTGCCTGTGTAGCATGCCTTCGGGGCGCGGGCGTGATCCGTGATTGCTCTCTGCACAGGATTAAGGCGAGCAGGCATTTAACGTCGGTTCGAAATTCGAGATAGTTGTCGCGTTCTTGCGGTAATTGACATCCAGGTTTCGCAATCTTCATCAGGTAAATGGTAGTGCCATCCCAAGTCCTTCATCTGTGGATCGTTGAAGATAGCGCTTTCCTCCGTTGAAAGGAGCGTGGGAACACGTTGTTGTTCAAGGAAAAGACTGTTAAGCAGACCGAGAACGAGTCGATTGGCCGTTTTGGTCTTTACGAAGTAATCCAGTTGTAGTTGGCCGCGGTTGTTGTTCCATGGAGATCATGAAAAATTTCTGATGACAGGTGATGTTCGCTCCTGTTCAGTGTCATTCTTGTTGACGCAGGAGCAATCAGATAGATAGCCTCTCAGAATCGAGGAATCCATATCTAGTATGTCCTTACATTGGCGACATTTTGCCGTCACTTCCGACGGAGTATTTCCTTCAGTGTACTTCACATTACTGTACAACGAAAGCGTGTCTGAGACTCCGCTATAAGGGTTAGTGTTGGAATCATCCATGTTCAGCTCGACTTCTTTCTGTGATGGAGCGTCGAGCACAATCGTATGTTGAACAGGCTTCCCGGGTGTCCAGACTTGGCGATGTGAGGAAAGCAATGTCGTATCTCTGCCTCTGTCATGCTCGAGGGCTTCTTCGATGTGTCGTGTAGTTGACATGGAGCTGACCGTGTCAGAATCTCTAGCTGGTGCTGTAGCAGACGTAGAAGGTCGAGTTTGGATCGTAATCAGGGATGAGCGGAATTCCGACTTCCGACTCCCGAAACTTCCGATATTCCGGTGTTTTTTGGGCTTCCGACTTCCGACTTCCGACTTCCGAAAAGTGCGAAAAAAGCCAGAAGTTTTGGGAAATTCTAGGAGTTTTTTTTTTGGACATTGAACAAGTTGCATTTTCTCGCATGAGCTCTCACAGAGACAGACGCAGATGGAGGGGAAGCGGAGAGGGTGGGGGAAGTGCTAAAACATCTGAAAATACTTAGCAGTAGGTCAACTTGATTTCATGACTTTCATTATCAATTTTATATTTTATTAGGGTGATTCGTGAGTTTCAGGAATATTTCAAATGCTTTCCTCAAAGAGCAACAGTTCGCGATTTTCCTGTGTAATGAACCACTGTGACCCTATACAGGGTGGTCCACATGAAGTGTGACGGGCTAAAGAAAATCAATTTTTGGACGTTTTTACTGCTTTTTTGTGGTTTTTCACTGTGTTAGTCGCTTCTCCTGTGTTTTTCAGCCCTAAAAGAACCAGTCTTATCTTCTCTTTCTAGAAAAAAGATGGCATCGCTTGCAGATCACACTGCATTAGTCGCCATGCACAAACCGGGTTGTCAGTTTTCGAGATCTCGAAGACGCTTGAACTACACCTACACCGGGAGCAAGCATATCGGGTCAAAATCCGTTTCGGAGGAAGTGGAGGGATTGAATATCGTCCGAGAGGGAGATCTGATTGAACTGCGAGGACCCATATTTTTTGAAATGCCGTCAAAGCAAACTGAGCGGAAATCCTAAAAGACGCATTAGATAGCTGGCCAAGAATCACAAAATAAGCCTTTCAACCATGCGAAGACTGATCAGAGATGATCTCGAGTTGTATACTACAAATTCGCCAATGGACAACGTCTCATAGGCGAAATGAAGGCCTCCAGATTGGAAAAATGCAGAAAGGTGGTGACCCTTGCGCGCGGTGACAAGCTCGGCCGAATTCTCTCCACGGATAAGAAGATATGCACTCCGGAATGCGCAGAATCAGCGGGAACTTCTGTCAAAGGTATCTCCAGGAGCCGTCAACGTTGAAAAAACTCTTTTCTGACTATCCGTTATGGTGTGGGATGGAATATCGGATTAGGGCAAGGCTAAGCTGGTTTTTGTCCAAAAAGGAGATGAAATTTATGTCGAACTTCATTTGAAACAGATCCTGGAGAATGGGGTGATTCCTTGGACCGAGTAGTATGCTATGGTTATCGATTAGGCCTTCCACCAATATTGAGCTTCTCCTCACAGCGAAAAGATGGCACTGGAGTGCTCTTCCGTGTTTCTGGGCGAAGGATGTTTGGCCATCAAAATCACCCGATCTCAGCCTTCTGGATTTCGCTGTCTAATCTATCTTGGAGCAAAAAGTCTGCTCTTTCAAACACAAATCATTAGGTTTGCTGGAGACAGCCCAGGTAGTTGCTTGAGACCGAATTTCGTCGGAAATAGTAGCGCGCATTCTCAAGAACTTGAGGAAGAGATCGGATGCTTGTATCAAAGCTAGAGGAGATCATTTCGAATGTGATCTGAGATATGTTATAGAGAATTTTTTTCTCATCTAAACAAATGGAAATGCTTCTCATTTGGTTTGATTTTTGTAAAGTTATGGGTAGTTTTTCCCGTCACACTTCATGTGGACCACCCTGTACGGTGTAGCAACAAATGCCCAGGCTGCGGTTGTCCCTATCATACTGTGATCGGCTCTACAACACAAAATGACGGCGAACTCGCATTTCAGTTAATTTTTTGGCATTCACTCGTTTTTTCTCTCAACGATGCTGGAGATTCCCGTTTGCCTGCTATTCTGAAAGAATATTGCTCATGCGACGCAAAAGAGAAAGAAAAAGTTTTATCTTCAACTTGGCGTGCTAGAACACTTCCAAATTCATTTGCTGGCGACCCTTGACCTCCCACACTTTCTGATTGATGCTCCACAAAAACTCAGCATATTGAGAGCCAAAAGCTCTCATGTAACCTATATCTGGGCTAAATATCTCTGGATAGTGATGCCATGTGATATTTGGTTTCAAGCAGTAAATCAAGAGAAAAGCAACAAAGACCTAAAATGGTCAGAAACGCAGTCTTACTTCCTTTCTTGAGTTAAAAAAGGATTGCTTTCAAGTGCAGTGAAAGAACAACCCCGTTATGTTGTTAGAGCGAACTTTATTTGTGCTCTGGAACTTCAAGAAAATCTACAGAAAAATTCATAAAACTTATGACTCACCCTAAAAAAATTTGATCGTCTGATGTTAGAATAAGCACTCAATTTTGCTTTTGAAATTTCGCCTAACAAATACATGTATAGTAGAAAGAAGAAAACTCTAGCTATTCAACCTATACACTTCTCCCTGGTCCCTGGCTGCCCAATAATCCTCCGCCACTGACTGTCACTGACTTCTGCGCAGTTTTTAAATAAGAAACCGGCGCTATGTGCACTGCATTTTTTCTGAATCTATAGGAGAGGATGGTACATATTTTTGATTTATTCTTTACCAGTCTGGCCGTCCGGCTGACGCCGGACTTCCAGACTTTTCTTTATGCTCGCTTCGCTCGCATGACTTCACCTCTCCACCCTGAAAGAATAATGGGCATGCAGATTTCGCTTCGTTTTCCCTATATGCCTCCCCATAAAAAACGGACTGATCAAAGAGAACTGCTTGCGTCTCTCAAAGCAATTTAATCATTCTCTCGGGTGAAATAACTAATCGTAGCTATATGTAACCGATTCAACCTGGAATGAACACGGGAAATGGTTTATCTTTCTTTGTTTGCTGTGAGTGATCCATTGATAACAATCAGCATGGACATATAAAAGAGGACGGAGCGGTGTAATCAGACTCAAATGAGGGTAGAACACGCTGGAGGGGGCGTAATGAGGGCAGAAAGATATGGGTGGTATAATTAAGACGGCCCCTTGGTACTTCCTCTTTAAATTTAGGCGTCAGAGGACAAATAGAATAAACGACGACCTAATTAAAAGCGTTTTCGCGCTACTTTGCACCGGCTCACCTGTTCTCCATCTGTCGACCCGTTCGCAGAAGTTTCCCCCACATTTCGACGCCGGCGCACCTTTATCCCACCGTTGGACCCGTCTCCCGGCGTTTTCTCACTTTTGGGCGCCGGCCTCACTTCTCGACACCGGCGCACTCTTAACCCGCCGGTCAAACCGTCTCCATGTGTTTCCACACATTTCGACGCCGGCGCACCCTTATCCTACCGCTGGACCAGTCCCCCGGCGTTCTCTCGAGTGAAAGAACTAATTGTAGCTATATTTGACCGATTCAACCTGGAATGAACACGGGAAATGGTTTACCATCCTTTGTTTGCTGTGAGCGATTCATTGATAACAATCAGCATGAGCGTATAAAATAGGACGGAGCAGTGTGTTCAGACACAAATGAGGGTAGAACACGCAGGAGGGGAGGTGATGTGGGCAGAATGGTATGGGTGGTGTAATAGT
>JARK01001471.1:289231-337785 GCA_000688135.1 Ancylostoma ceylanicum
ATCGCTACGTTTTCCGTAGGCGTTTGATCTGTTTTTATAAGCACCGAATCGTCTGAGAATATCTACGCACCATTGGAGGTGCTAGCCCTTTTCCAAAAAATTCACGGCAAGCTTCTCCACATTGCTTGATAAAACAGATGTGTCTTTCACTCTTTATTCTTTTAAGGCTTTGTTCTTAGTTTTTCAAAATCAAATTTGGTTTCTATGTAGACATATTTTTGAAATACTGGGACACTATGTTCCCGTTCGGGGGGACCACACGTCTTTTCAACGCAGTTCCCCTACCACCAGTTTGCCACCGCTAGTTAGAGTCGAATAATATTCGAATAATTATTCGAATATTCGATTATTCGTTTATTCGAATCATTCGGATATTCGAAGAAGTAGATTATTCGAATTATTCGAATAATCGAACATTCGATGTTTTCGAATTATTCGATTATTCGAATATTCGAATATTCGGCCTTTTCAAAATATTCGTTTATTCGAATATTCGAATATTCGGCCTTTTCAAAATATTCGTTTATTTGAATATTCGAATATTCGAAAAAAATATTTCGAATGCAACACTCTAGTCGCTGTGAAGAAAATAAATGAAAATGACGGGAACAAATTGTTAAAAGTACTCATATTCTATAACACTGTCTGTGTGGTATAACGTGCTAGCATAGGAACAATTGTGCGAGAGCTGTTGAGGGTGCACAGTCTCAGCGACAGCGTCGCTGTGGAGTATGACATGGGCATATACGGTCTTGTAATCACAGGCCAGTGCAACTCATTCCAACTGGATTGTAAACAAATTTCGGTTATTACAAGAACTCATCATGTCAAAAGTGGCACGAAACAGCTGTAAATCAACGTAAAAATCAAAATTTACCCCATTTTCGTCCATAACTCGACGTGCTGAACACGGTGGTGTAGTTATTTTCGTGCACACACAAATGCTAAGCTAACTAATAAGAAGTAAGGCTGCCGCTATACTCCTCGAGGAGTATAGCGGTTTCGGTCGCCGCTGTCGTCGACAACGGCGACCGACCGNNGCACAGCACCGCCGCAATCGGGCATCCGTGGGCCGCACAGCACCGCCGCGATCGGGCATCTGTGGGCCGCACAGCACCGCCGCGACCGGGCATCTATGGGCCACGCACTGCCGCCATGAGCCGCCTAGCACCGCATAGTGATAATCCTGTTCCGTATGTTATGCAGCCTGAAAACTCGTAAACACTGTCTCACTCGAGAGACTGCCAGCGCAGGAGGCTGGTCCCGCCATGAAATCCTGAAACCATTGTCTAAGTCTCTCGTTTTTATCATTGGCGACTGTATCCATCATTATCGTGACCAACGGAACCAGCGAAAGGTGGGTCCCGCCGCGACTTCCACTACATCTATGCACTTATGACGAAACATCGGCCGACCGTCTCGTCAGCTTCGCCTCATCCGCCAGCACTCTGTATGAGCTCAGCACATGATGAAACGATGCGATCGCGTGCCTGCCCCCCACGTCTGCGCTCTAGAAAATTTTTGTTGCACTACCAGGATTTATATAAGAGGATTCTCGAAATGAGCTTATGCTGTTCTAACGTCTACGTTTTTGTTGCGGGTTTGATACTACACATCAATGTATTCATTAACCAAATCATATTGCAAAAAGAGACCTTACCTCTCCCGAACCTCAAAGAATAATTCGATAGAACGCGTGAGGTCCAGAAGACCAACAAGGCTCCGCGTACTAGTTGAGGTGCAATACCTGGGATGATTAGTGAAGCATGGCAAGCCTTGACGTGTAAGTCTTAGCGTGGGCATGTGGGCATGGACTGTCTGGCACCCGCATTACAGGTGTGGCAAACCTGTAACCAGACAGGGGGCTTGGCGTTGTGCACCAGGTATTCTTGTTGCGAGGTCTTATTTAGCAACGGGAGTTAGGAGAACCATGTAGATTGATATTGAAACTAGGTCTGCGGGCAAACGAGGGCCGAAAGATCCAAAACCTGGAACGAAGGAGGCTAGTCTCACCACGTGGTATTTTAAAGGCTAAAATTAGATCAGCTTGAATCCTTCTCCTAAATAAGCTTTCCATTCCTAATTCGCGCAATCGCACACTATACGAAGGGAAGGATTGAGGATGTTCGCCATCTGGAAATGATCTGAGGTATAAAAGTCTGGACGCACTAGATCAAAGTACATGGGAACAGCACTTTTAAGGCAATGATCGAGGGAGCGAAGTTTAGAATAACTAAAAAGAAGGATCAGTAGGGAAGCAAACACAGCACGGACAAAAGGAGGCTAAGATCAAGAGGGATTACATGTAAAATGGGATATCGGATAGAAAGTTTGACATTTCATCAAACCCCAGGATTGACGAAGATACTTTGCAAGTATTCGAACGAGCGACTATGCTCAGACCAGCTTCCTATACTGGGAATTGTATCACAGAACAGCCATGAGAATGAGTGAAATTTACAACCCTACCTAGCAGAGCTCGTTCTCTACTAACAGTACTAACCGTCTCGCTCTCACCAACTCGATACTGCTTTTTGATAGAGATTCCGAAAGTGTTGTGTACATAAGACAGCAGATATCAGGAAGCACGACATATGTACCCGGAAGAAAAGATGATTTTTCTAGTTCTGATGCCTGATAAAGCCTAATCCCTCACGCGCTATCATTATATGAGAGGCTGGTAAAATGTCACATTATTTCTCAGGTAATTCTTTAATGTAGGAGCGGTCCATAGATCAGGTCGACTCCTCAGATCCGGAAATGGAAAAAGGATTACACGAGTTCTTGGGTGCTAACATCATCTTATTCATTGTTTCCAGAGCAAAGATCGTCTTGGACCATCAATTACTAAAAACGAGGAAATGCTACATCCTCAGTGCGATGTGAAATGTGTCCGCATCGAATAGAGGGCCCTTCACACAAATCGTTCAACTTCAGCAATTTTTCACTCGGATAGGGAATACCTGCGTCCATCCTACTTAATGTTATATGTTTGCATTTCTCCTCCTCACTGACAAGCTATGCACATTTTACAACTCAACTGCAGTTCGACTGTTCATAGCAATCGGTCCAAACATGCACGCTACGCTCTTCTTTTTCTTTGAAAAGTTGACTGTGTACGCATCCCGTAAGTGCACACAATCCGTATCAAGCGATGAATTATAGGTAAGATGCATAATGTTAACATGTAAAACGCCGATATATGTAGCAGGACCACATTAAAACGCTCTAACTCAAGAACTATTAGGTTTGCAGCTCCCAGGATAACGGTCTGCAAAGTATCGGTGACGGTGATCTACTGGGTCAAAACGTTACTACTGATGCGACTCGAACGAATAAGAATAAGAATAGGACGGTCATGTGCGTCTTTGAACTCCCGAACGAACTGAAGGTTTTCTCGATCCAGGTAATCCTTCTAAATCATTACTGAAGACGAGTCCTTGGAGCGATAATAACCAAAATTTATGTCTAGCAGCAGGCTAAATTACACAGATACCTAAGATACCACGTGTTTGTATGTAGTCCGTTTTTCTCTTGGGGTTATTTGTGTTCGGAAGAAAATGCAAGTAGAAACAGAGCTTATGAATGAACGTGATATTTATGCTCTCCATTTGCATATGGCTTAAAGTCAAAAACTCCTAAATCAGCACCCATATATACTTCTACGTTTTCTTCCGTTGCCTACCATAAGCCTCAAATGCAAGTATTCGATCAAACAAGTATTCTGCAATTCATCACTGTCCTGCAACCATCGATCAAGGTTTGGAGCAGCTGAAACATGAGAACACTGCAGCAAAGCAAGCCAGCAAACGTTGTAAGATAACCTATGCTATTCTGTATAGCGTCGTGGAATCTTCTTCCTAATGAGAAAAGAAAATTCGAAGCCTTTTCTCTTTTCTGAAGATTACGGGCTCTACCACAACCAACTGGAGTATCTGTAAAGCACGAGAGAGCTACGGATCTAGCAGTCAATACACAAGGAAAGGTTTACTCCGAGTTGGAACGTTATGTGAAGAGAGGGTTCCTACCAATCAACCCACATCCGATCTCCTTCATACTGCAGCATTAGATTCAAGTCACACGGTATTCCTTAATATAGCTCTAGGTTCACGTTCCACCGGTAAACATCACTTTTCATGTGGTTCGGAATAACGTCAAGTCCGTTTTTGAAGTCATTTGCTGAACTTTCCCCGAACAAATAAGTCGACGAAGGAGAATGGGGGGGGGGGGGGGTCAATCGTTTCTGCGTTTCTGTAATCTGATCAAATTTCGGCAAGCCATTCTCAGAGGGTATCGCCCCCACTTCGCCTCCTCCTCCCCTACGCTCGTCACTGATGGGTACGTCGTACTTTGAGCATGATGGTCCATCAGCAAAAGTTCAACTGCCCTTGTTCTGTGGTGAAAAAAAAATTATTCGATTTCGTCATGTGACAGCAGTACTACTACAACTCGTGGCACAGCATGTGCGTCAACTGTCATCATGATGGAACACATGTTGATCCCCTCGCACTTCAAAAATAGCCGTCAAAAATTCCTGCTTTTCGATCGCAGAGACGATTTCGAGGAGAATTTCACAAACCTCAAGAAAAAAAAAACAAAGTCAACTTTACTCAACAAAGTCAACTTCACTCTCTACATGACATCACTCAGTTAAGCTTCAGTTAAGCTATGTATTGCTACCCAAACTTCTTTATTGACGCTAATGTTAATTTCGATCACATCTCTATTCTCTTTGGCAAATTGTTGCTCCTCCCATGCATGCATAAACTTCGAGTACTCCACAATTTTTCAAAAATCCCAACACTTTAGAGCGTATTAGTAACACGTTGCACATAGGTTCCACGCAGATAACAAATAATTTTGCAGGCAGCTGAGCCTACTCACAACTTCTCAGCTTCTAATAAATTTTCTTGGAATATTTTTCGAGTTCTTTATGCACAAATGCAGATATGGATATAGATTCAAGATTGGAGTACTCGCTTTTGCGGCTAGTAGAAGCCCCATTCGCTTTGTAACAGCTGAACTTAAAGAAAAAGACTGCTTTGTTTTCAAGACAAGTGAACGAGGAAGAATTCTTGCAATATTGAGGCAGCCAATCGTGAAAAAGTAGCTTGACTTTGAGGGCAGCTGAACGTTGGAAAAATTTTCTTCACTTATGCACCTTGACCTAGGAAAAAATAATATTTTTTTTTTGGGATAGGTAAACAGAAAAACTCCCCTGCAGCACTGCATCTGATCATTCTAAAAAAGACTCGCGCGACGCGTTAGCCCACCGCAAAGGTTCGCTGGTTCATAACTTTTCTAAAGCTGAATTAATCTCAATTTCATTAAAAATCAGATCGAGTATTTTACAACAAGGCTGAAAATTCATAACTTCTCCATGATCCATCTCTTTTACTTCAGAAAGAACCATTGAAAACCCAGATTTCGAATCAATATAATCGGGTCAGTCATGATCAGGCACGTTTGTTGAAGTGTAGAGCTTGATGTTAGAACTTATAAGCCCTTTTATTTATCTTAACATGAATAATGCATACATCCGAAAAAGGGTTGAGTATCTTTACTGGTAAGATAGCTATGAGGGAGCGACGCTTTACGGCAAATTAGTGATGCGCACGCGCCTCCTTCGCAGTGCTGCCGTAGGAACGGGACATTTGGACCAGCACTTTGAATGACTCGAATCGAGCTCTTAATGTATCCACTTCAGGTAAAAATGGAATTCCGGAGTTTCGAGTGAATGGGAAACTGGATATTTAGATCCGACTCCTGTTTTTCAATATATCGAATTGAAACAATAGGGGAAGTCGAGTCACTCGACGAAATTAATGTCGACAAAATCGAATCGATTACAGCTTCTACTAGAAATTTACAAAAAAAAAAGAATTGTGGCAAAGAAGCAGAAGTTTTGGGCCTTCAAACTACAACTTTTCCTTGATTAATTTCCTGACAATCATGATGTTAAATGTCGTTCAAACTGTAGAAACTGGGCGTTGAAGGCGTGCGTCTTTGCCATTAGAGTTTCCTTTTGTCGATGCAACCAGCCATCGTAGTTTACGTTTGCTTCATACAGGACTTTGCGAAGCAGCTTAATTTCTGCAAAATTTAGAAAAGGCTTCAGGAAAAGAAAGCATACCCTATAAACTCGACGGCTGCCATGAAGATTCGACCGAATGTACTTCTTATTCTTAATAATGATACAAATTTTTCGACAACGGCGAAACTACCTACAGCACAACCAGTACTAAACCTAATCTAATACGAAGCACCAATGCTCTAAATATGTTTTCTCGAAATCACAAGAAGGTTGATCTCAACTGGTTGCAATAGTGCAAAGTGTTGAGAATTACACAGGGAAGTGATGCCTACTAAAGTCGCAAAAATCTCTGGATATGAGTAGGTGAATGTATCAGACTAAAAATCTGAGATATTTCCACGTCTGCTTACGCTACAGGCAAAGTTGAGTGGCCAATATCCACTGGATTCGTAAAGAAGGTGTACACCTTACTGTGCTGATACTGAAACCATTTCTATCATGTCCCACTATTATATTAGGTTGAAGGGAAAGTTCTCGCGGTTTTTCAAAAGTGTGCTTTTTACAACCCAACGTTGCCTTTTAGCGACCTAGCTTTTGCATATATAAGGAGGTTAGGTGTGTGCAAGTTTATTAGTGTCACTCACTATAAACTCCTGCACAACTCCTACCAGGAAGATAGATTTTTCAAAACAGTACTTTTCGGCCTTCTAGTATACGGCTTCAAATCTGGTGAATCAGCAATCGTATCCGGACGCCGTATTAACGCTGCATTTTGGCACGGTGCAGTGGTCAAACGCTCTACGCAAGATTGGTCCAGACGCTTTCGTGCTGGCGACTTCAACCCCAATGTTTTCGCATGGTCGGGACGCGAATCCGCAGAAGACAATTGTCGATTGCGGCAGCTGGTAGATTCAGATCCATGCCAAGCCATGTGTGGAAGGACGCAAGTCTTAGGTGTTCACATTACCACCATTGTCGATCACCTGCGTCAGATAGGTAAGGTACAAAAGTTATTACAGTGTGTGATGATGATTTGACGGAAAGCGATCTCCCGCGACGTGCCGAGGTGGCTACTGGATTGCCCTCGCACAAACGCATAAAAAACTGGATGAAGCCCGCATTTACAGTAGATGAGAAGTGGTGTCTGTACGTCAACATCATGCCCAGTCCACCTTGGGTTGACAAGGATGAGCAGCATGAGCCGCAGCCAAAGGCAGTTCTTCACCCTCTGAAGGTTATGATCAATGCTTGGTGTGATTTCAAAGGCGTCATGCATGGTGATGTGCTGCCACGCTACCGTGCCCTCACGGTGGACCTGTAGTGTCAGCAGCTAAAGAGAAAAGCCACAAAAGTCGCAAGAAAGGGTCCGACTTACGGCACGATCCAATTCCTGCGCGACCCTGCTCGTCCACCCTTTATAAGAGTGGCCCGCCAGAAGCTACTCGATTTTGAATGGCAAGTGCTGACTTCAGCACTGTACAGGCCTGGTGTTGTGCCAAGAGATTATCAACTCCTCTTGACTCTTTCCAACGCCTTGCAAGAGAAAGCGTGCGATGATGAAGATGACTTGGATTGCTGGTTGAGCAACTTTTTACAGCCAATGCCAGTTCAGTTCTAAGCCGAGGGCATCGAAACGCTTCCCAAAAATAGGCAAAGATTGGTAGTACATGATGGTATTTTATTCATTTCTCAATGTGTTTTTCTTTTTCTAAAAAGTTAATAAAACATGATGTTTCAAAAACCGCGAGAACTTTCCCTACAACCTATATATTTCCTACTTCTAAACGTGCGCTAACTACTTGTCATTCCTTGCTGAGATGAACCCTCATGGGGTTCTCGTTAGACCAGATGGGCTTTTCTTGCTCGATTTGTCTTCTGTTGGTTTGACACATTTTTCTCAAAAAGCCTTTCATGTCAGGACTTAGACAATAATAGTGAACCCTGCTATGCGTCTTTTTCCAATGTGCGTGATCTCCTGACCAGTACTAAGGTGACGGTTTATCCTGACGGCCGTTATTTCCGTGCCTTCTTAACGCGCGCACTTCACCCAGGTACACATAATTTCTGGGCCGTTCAATGTCAAGGCAAACGAAATTTGCCTAACAATAAGATAGAAGGTATGTGACTTATCGAAAGCCGCTCTACGCTACGTTGGAATGCGCAACTCGTTAATTTTTTTTGAAGTGTAAAGACGTGTGCTGTAGTGTCGCTTGCCCAGTAGTTGTGGCCTCTTGTTTTCCTGTGCTCTCTAAAAAGGGTTGCGCACGCTTGACGCTACAAAAACTGAACACGATCGCACGCGTCCCACCACATCACTATAGAGTAAAACTCATCTGTTTGTGTGTTTGTTGGTTATCGCTCATATCTCACGATCCAACCGACAAACACACATGAAACCTATACCGTTCGACTCAGAATTGTGCCCCGCAGTGCAAGGTCAGCGTCTTTTGCCGCTTTTTCCACAGTCGGTTTTATCGATTTTTGGCCCCTATCCCCATCACTATAGAGTAAAACTCATCTGTTTGTGTGTTTGTTGGTTATCGCTTATATCTCACGATCCAACCGACAAACACACATGAATCCTATACCGTTCGACTCAGAATTGTGCCACGTAGTGCAACGTCAGGGTCTTTTGCCGTTTTTCCAGAAATCGGTTTTATCGATTTTTGGCCCCCTATCCCCATCACTATAGAGTGGGTCTTTTCCCGTTTTTCCAGAAATCGGTTTTATCGATTTTTGGCCCCCTATCCCCATCACTATAGAGTAAACTCATCTGTTTGTGTGTTTGTTGGTTATCGCTTATATCTCACGATCCAACCGACAAGCACACATGGAACCTATACCGTTCGACTCAGAATTGTGCCCCGCAGTGCAACGTCAGGGTCTTTTGCCGTTTTTCCAGAAATCGGTTTTATCGATTTTTGGCCCCCTATCCCCATCACTATAGAGTGGGTCTTTTCCCGTTTTTCCAGAAATCGGTTTTATCGATTTTTGGCCCCCTATCCCCATCACTATAGAGTAAACTCATCTGTTTGTGTGTTTGTTGGTTATCGCTTATATCTCACGATCCAACCGACAAACACACATGAATCCTATACCGTTCGACTCAGAATTGTGCCACGTAGTGCAACGTCAGGGTCTTTTGCCGTTTTTCCAGAAATCGGTTTTATCGATTTTTGGCCCCCTATCCCCATCACTATAGAGTGGGTCTTTTCCCGTTTTTCCAGAAATCGGTTTTATCGATTTTTGGCCCCCTATCCCCATCACTATAGAGTAAACTCATCTGTTTGTGTGTTTATTGGTTATCGCTTATATCTCACGATCCACTTTCATCTGCGCGGGGCACAATTCTGAGTCGAACGGCATAGGTTTCATGTGCAAATGTCTATGAACAGTCTACTACAAAAAAAAACGGATGTTTATTTATTGTTTATTCACTAACTTATTGGAATACAAGTTGCTATCAGTGGGTAAACTCTCAGGGTTCTGTCTGAAGTCAATTGAGTGTTTTCGTAAGGGATAAGTGCGAAGTTGAAGTTCCTATACGGAAGCGATTACCAACACACAATTTGATTGCATTCCTACAAGTGCTTAGACTCGCCTTCGGCGAGCCTCGCAACTGTCGGCTTCATCTGCTTTGTTGAAAAATATTGGTACGTTAGGACCGAAGTCCCGCGAAGCGGGCAAGTGCGAGACTCGCCGGAGGCGAGTCGGAGCACTTGTTTGATGTAAAACTATTACTGTCTGTGCGTGTGCACGTTTCTTTGATACCACCATTCTCGTCTCGATAGATGCGGCTCCTGTCCAAACCTGTACAAACAGGTGGTATTGCGCGTGCGACTGGGTCAACTTTAATGGAATCTTCCGTGTGTACGGAGAGTTCAGTTGTGGTAGGATTCACGAACGTAACAGGAATGTTTACGAACGTAACAGGAATGGTAGTGGTGTACCCATAGTTACACAGTGGACGAGATCTGCTGGTGAAATGGGCCTACATTTTCCGAGCAATTCATCTCATTGTGAATCTCACAGTGAACTCTAATTGATCCTAGACAAGGGCGATACCGCGGTGTGGGCACTCTGGTTACCTTAGAACAGACGTGTGGGGGGGGGGCTTTCTCGAGCGAATTCAACGCACAAAGTCACAGAATTCACAACGAAAATCCTATTGTTGCTTTCAAATGCAGAGTAGTTTCAATAATGAGATAACTAGGTATAAAAGGTAAATAGTGAAGCAAGTTCTTCGACATAACAAGCACAAGAAAGTAAAAGCAATTCGTTCAACAATATTAGCTCAAGGGTCATACAGCGAACGTTAAATCCTACATGGTCAGTCACTCGTTGTCGTTTTAGGGCTCGCCGGCGTTCTCTTCCTCGGCAAGGAACGTGCTTTTTTTTCAGCTTCTGCTTCTGAAAAAAGAAACAGTTGTGGTTCGAAGTGAAGTGCTATTGATGTCTAACTCACGACGAAACTCACACTAACTCGCGCTCTAGCGCTAAAAAGGCTAATGCCGCAACCATAGTAGCTCATTAATTATGAACGCCATTTCAGAAATAAGGAAGCAAAAATATCCATGAATCTACCTCGAAGGCTGACAGCGATCTACTGCAGACTTTTAGAAGCAGAGGCCCCACGGGCGGAGGTGCTTTCATACTACAGCGTGCTGCCTCATCCATAACATCCACTGCGCGGTGATGTGCTTCCTGAAAGTATGTACACCATGTGCATAGTGGTAGTGAATATAAACCAATGAAATCACGAAAACGCAAAGAACAGTGCGAAACGTTCAAAAAATTACAGCCGATAACTTAGTTTGCAGGTTTCCGAGGAAACACTACAGAAAAAATTGTCGCACCTCCACTACCGATCTTGCTGCTTTACCCTTCGCAATCGGTAACGTGAAGTACGTCTGCTTGCGCGGCGACGACATCGTCCGACCATGGAAGGTGCTTAAGGAGAAATTCCCGGAGTTGATTTTCCTAGACTGTCGCGAAAATATGTGAGTTGAAGTTTTTCAGAGAATTGAGCTGTTCCTATAACTTTTTTTTAACTTCAGACATCTCATTTTGATATTCACTCAAGATTTCGGACAATGATGATGTTGTGACAGTAGCGTATTATTCATGTAGATGTTCACCTGCTTCAAAGTAGGTGAGAATATTCATGCATCCGTACGTGATATAACGTACATTTTTTGCACTTCTATTATATTCATTAGGGCGTCTCAGCTCGAGGAAATCTTCCCGCGCTTGGCGTATAACAATGGGCAGCAAATTTTGGCTCACACCGCGGAACATTGAAACAGTACTGCAGATGCAGTACAGTGAAACACTGAAAGACCTTCCTCTTTGAGTTTGCTTGAAGTTTTGTAATGCGATGTGAATATGTACTCAACGTTGGTGAAGGTTAAATTTGTGTTTGAGTTTAGTTTGTGTTGCATGGGTTAATAGCATCCCGTGAATTATTTTTTGCTAACACCGCTTTATTTATCCTGTTTATTTTCCACCATCGCCAAAAAGACCACGAATCGGCAGAGGAACCGGTGCTGTGAAACGTGACGATGCTACTGTCAAAATGTCAATGTTCATAGGTACACGGTCATGGATCGAATTGAGATTTTCGCTATAATATTTTCGGCATCTCTTTTTGTCATACCACCAGCCATCCCTTTTACTCCTAAGATGTCCCCATCTCCAGACGATCCTGAGAGGTCCCCATCCCCAGAGGAAAACTTTGCGGATAGAAAAAGAGCAAGAGCCACCGGAAAATTTAAGCAACAGAGAAAACGATGTGACAGAGGCCGCGCCCTGCATGGGCAATCTCAATAGGGTACGGCTGTACTCAAATTTTAAGGAAGTTGAGAAAAAAATTCCTGGTAGCGTGCAAAAGCTCGCCTATCTAGGCAGCTTTATTCTTCACTATGAGGTTAACAAGTCCATGCTGCCATTCATCGAGGACGTCTCCACTATCATGTCAGGGCGAACTCGTGGTTCGTTCTGAGTACAAGCTGAATATTATCTTCCTTCGAAGATAGGTGGAGCACTGCAACGTCTTGTGGCCGAAATCTACCCTAAATACAAACAGCAGAAACATTTCTTCTGTGCCAGTTGCAATGTTCATCTGCAAACTTCCGATGCCCTATGCGCAAACGAAGACTGTCTCATGAGAGGGTAAGCATGCGTACATCTGACTGCACGCTGGTCAAAACGCTCTTTGCTATGGTGTTGTGAGCACTCTCCACCTGGCTTACAGGGTTCATCCAAAGAGGGCGAAAAACATGCGACGATCCTCCATGCCTTTCGTGAAGATTACCCCTCAACTGGAACTGATAATGGAAAAACAACACCGATCTCTTGTTGAAAGTGCATAGCGATATTCACTTGGTCGGTGAACCTGTTCAGGTCTATTAGAGAGAAGGTAGATGAATTCCTCAAATTTGTGTCATTGTGATTACAAGGTATAGAAAATGGCTTAGATTAGAAAACATCTGACTTTCGCCAGTATCATGAAGATATTGAAACGGCTAGTCAGTTTCAATCAAACGTTATCAGAATAGTACTCACTCTGAACTTCGATGGTGTGAAAATTAAAAAGCTTCCACAGTCGCGAATTTTCACGATTCCGCTCAGGACTGTGTGTTCGTACGGCCCGACGATAGCAAAGGCTCGTTCGGCCGTGTTATAGTCTTCGCTTTTTTTCGAAGCAATCAAACGCAATGACTTGTCGATTAAAGAACGAGCATTGAATGCGCTTTTGCTAGTGCGCACTGCTGATTCCTTTTCTAATGAGAGTTGGTACCCGTCTTACGATGCGTTCAGCTTACGACATATCCTCTCCAGCGGTGTTCATGGAATTTGGTGCTACCTTCTACGTCTCTAGATATTGGATTGAAACCTCTAGATACTGAATTGAAATATTGAAATTGAAAAATATCCTGATTTTCATGCCTTCGGAGTGTATCACTAGTAATGTCTAGCTCTTATTTTTCCAACGTATACCGGATAGAGAGATTTGAATAAAGTGTTCATGTCGACGCGAAAATCTTCCGAACGTGTTTTTATCACCCCTACCAAATGTGGTGTATTGTTTGAATCATAATGTTCGAGGCAGCTGACCATATTGCAGCGCTTTAATTCAGGCCTAGTCGTTTTGACAGATTATTTCATCGAACCATGTCTGATGCGTGTTACTCTTCCAATGCCTCTGAATACTACGACGATTCCGATAATACGCCAAACTATCTGATATTGCAAACTGAAAGTGAGTGCAATTTTCATGGTAACATTTTCCAAAGTGCTCATTGAATTTGCTGGTATCAAAACCTAATATATTGGGTTGGGCAATAAATTCATGCGGTTTTTTCACCTTAATTTTTTGCTAGGAACCAAACTTTATTAGTTTTCGTACCAACAACCATTCTGTAGCCCTTGTCTTGCTTATGTAAACATTCTAGCCAATTTCCTCAACTCCCACCACACCTCATTTTCTATCGCCTGGAGTGTGGAGCACCATTTCCACCAGGACAACAACCTCTGATCACTACTACTGTTGGACTTCTACCGTGGATCGGATGCAGCTCAAAGGCAACAGATATTCACGACATGTAAAAAGAAGCCATTACTGTTGAAAATACGGCGAAAAACGGATGCCCGCCTCAGAGAGGTTAATTTTGGCCCAGAGGATGTTTCTCTTCTAAACGTGGAGTTTTGAGAGCAGTGAGACGTTAACACACCAAGTTTTGCTCCAGATGTAAAAGGGAACCACTAGTGATGGTAAATTATAGCGAAAACTGAGTTCAACTGAATCAGTTCGCAAAAAAACTTCAAGGGGCTCAGTACGAGGTGACCCCTCATATTGAGAGGGCGCGCCACCTCCGGGTAAATTCTACTAAAACAGTATCCCACATTCTAGAATGAAAGGTAAACTCACTCATACAACCTCTACAAGCCTGAAGCAGTCCCCAACTATTTATTTTAGCTATTTTCTTGGGCAATTTTCAAAGTTCCACTAAAAAGTTGCGGCTGAGAGTCACAAATTGGGTTGTCCCAAACAATGTGGCTTTTCATGGAAAGGAAACCGTGGGGCTGCTTCTTCTCTGATAACATTATTAGCGGAGGGAGGGGGCTACATACATTACTTGTTGCGACTTATGTTATTCGTGGAAAGCAGTAATTCCAGTGCCCCTAAAAAACCGCACGAATTTATAGCACAACGTAATATATGGAATATTTTATAGTTAATACACCTGCACCGGCTACTCTCGAGAAAGACCCCGATTTCACATATCTTGACTAAGACATTGATGGTGGGTATTAAAGGGAGCATCCGTGGAAATCCTCACGTTGGAGGTTTCCGCAAATTTCGGGGTTTTTCGGGACGGTAAACTCATAGGCAGGGAGGAAACTGCGTGAAAGAAGCGGGAAATGCAAGAAATGAAAGCGCTCTTTACATGTGTCGAAGGTGAGGACGAGTGCTCCGCCGTGAGGTGTGCGTGCGTCCCGCCGCGAAACCCTGTGAATGGTATGCATCGCACGTACCCACTGCGCCAGACCACCCACGGCGATAGCGCTAATTGGCGCGTCGGGGCGTTGAAAGGACGGCGTGGCCGCGACAGCGATTCTCGTTTTTCTGCAGATAGGTCGTCATTCCTTGTGTTCTTCTCACGTTTGTGATGTGCCCACTATCTATTTTACCGCCCGCACCTCAGCTCCGAGTCGAGGATTTCGGCTGCTGCTGCCTTTAAAGGCAGAGGACCACCTCGTTTCTCACTTAGACGATATCAGCATATTCTTGACCTCCTCACCATGCTGATTCCAACAATGTACAGCAAAAGTCACAGAAGTGACGAAAACCCTGTTTTTGGTGGGGTCAAAGTGCCCGCTTTTTTGGAGCAGGGGCGGATCCGCTCCAAAAAGCGGGTACTTGGTGCTGGCTGCCCGCCACGGCAGCAACGTCGGGTGAACACATCTTGTCCTGTCCGATCGATGAGATCAACGGTGGTACACGTCTTTGCACGTAAACTTGTTCCAGCGAACTGGTACAAACCACGTCACGGAAAACGGGGTTTAGAGACCATTTTGGGACATTTCAAGTACATTGCCGGAATCAGCGCAGCGAAGAGGTTCGGAATATGTTAATAACTCGAAAACGATATGAGGTGGACCTCTGCCTTTAAGTGAGTACTTCTAAAAAGATCCTGATCAAATCTGCCCTTGTTTGCAGCTGATGAATTTGCGCGCCATACGGGAGTAAAACAAACATCTCCAACCCACACAACTCCATCGACCATTCGTCCGCATGCTTTTCGCCAAGTTACATACGCACGTGTTGGTAAGCCGTTGCGTGATAGAAAACGTTCCTTCTATGGTAAGGATCCCATTATTGTTCTCGTGTGCAAAGGGACCTGTTTGAGAAACTGACATGTATAGACTGATGATAGCCATTTACTAAACAGCTCGACATTGCTTTGCTTCTGATAACGACTACACTCATTTGTAGCAAATGAAAACGTCGTCCTGGATTCTGACAATCAAAGGAAAACTCAAGAACGCCTCAGCATGTACGCGCCGACAGATGTACGTGAGACTACTCCTACGCTCCCACGTCCGCTCAGTCGTCGCACATAGTCAAAGAGTAGGCGCAGAGGTCTGGATACTCTGGAACGCAATGAAGTGTTGTACGAATCTCAGCATCTTTTCAGTGGTTAGTAAGAACATTTTACTACTGCACTTTTTGCTACGCTGAACAGAATTATTAAGAACATTTCTGAACACTTCAATCCGCTCACTTTTCGACTTGATTTCTCCAGTACAATGGTTGCGAATTTGACAACCTCTCTATATGAAATTATCCTATCATTCGTTTTATTGATTATTCTGCGTTGGGCAGAGGTCAAGAAGCATCCCTATTGGAGTTCTTTAGTGCGGTGAACGCAAATATCGCCTTTTTAAGTTTTTCTAAGTAGATGTTTATTACCATCACCCCATATTTCGCCCTTAACAACGAGCTCAACGAAGACGCAATCTCCCTGTACGCTTCCCGCGCCCTGACGCCCACCTGCCTCTTAGCTTCGCACCTACCAACGATCGCAACCGACATGAACGTCAAGAAGCTGCGCAGGCGTCGCAACTGTCTAACCGCTTGCTGTGTAATCAGGCGCGGTTATTGCGAGATGGAAATTATGAGAAAGCATCACGCCGTTTTTACTTCATGGTGACGTTCTTCACGTTCAAATTTCAAGAAGACGCCGATGCGCTCATTCGAAGAAGCATGGTTCTATTGCACGAGATCACAGTATTGCATCTGAGTATGAGGTAGGTGGCCACAGCTTGAATCAGACAAACGCTTTATGCCCCAAAGTGTTAAATCACATTGTGACAAGCACAATCATTTCAGGATTTCGTCGCTGAAAAACTTCGAGCAATCCGTGTGGAGATCCAAAAGAATCTCCAGATTGAAGTTAGGCAATTCCCGGAATCTTCCCACTACGCTGTACGAGGACTTGTTAAGGTTGTAAAAGAAATGTCCGACTTGATTGTTGGCATGGCCACTATGCTGAGTTCGCAAGGAATACATGGAAGCGAATTTTGCAGAAATTCTGTTTGCTCATATAGATAGATGGTTCGCTTGTGAGTCAACAGTCTCAGACTGTTGCTCTGAAAACCGCAAGCAACAACATGAACAAACTCGCTCTGATGAAGGTGCCCAAAGGGGCATTCCTCGGCTACGCCAACCTTGTGCGCGACTGGGTGATTGAAGAACGGCCTTCTTTTACGGTACTTCACAGGCGTGCACTCCTACTCAAGTTTCGAAAAGGTCTCTGTTTTAGCTCGTCAATCTCATGCACAAGTGGACACCATCTGCCAGATGTCATAAAGAAGATTACGTGACACAGTGCACTGATTTCTACCCTTTTATCTCGTACGGTTGAGTGTATGGTCGCCTTAGTGTGTCTGCATCAATATTACCCGTTCCTTGTAGGCTTGCGAACCTCCTGAGCGGATCCAGAAATTTTCGTGCCGCGCCGGCTCCAGAGGAGGGGAAAAG
Organism: Ancylostoma ceylanicum; assembly: GCA_000688135.1. NCBI lineage: Eukaryota > Metazoa > Nematoda > Chromadorea > Rhabditida > Ancylostomatidae > Ancylostoma > Ancylostoma ceylanicum. The sequence goes on from JARK01001471.1 coordinate 306,313, forward strand.
GAGGACCCTACGATCTGCCAGGTAGTACTGCCCGTTGTGTTTGCTTAGAGGTTTGAGATTTTCGGATAGTATTCTGCAAGAACTTGGACTGGGTCAGCCCGAGCTAGAAATGAGTGCAGAAGACCTCAAGATGCGACCCACGGAGTGAGTAAACCTACTCTGATGTTGAATGGCAATACATTGAAGAGGTTTGTTTGGCAACTTCGCAGACGAGCTTGCCAACTAGCCAGGCAAACGAACCCCATCAAATGTATTGCCAAACAAGAAGTCCCGTAAAATGTATCACCACGCAAACCTCGCCTTTTGTATCGCCAAACATCCGTAAACTGTCTTGCCAACAGATTCTGTTGCCTTTTGTATTGCCAAACACCCGCGCCAACAGATTCTCTTGCCTTTTGTATTGCCAAACAGGCTCTTCACTCATTCTCCCGTAAAATGTATTGCTAAGCAAAATTTTATCCCATAAACTGTCTTGCAAAACACATTCTCTTGTCAAATGTATTGCCATTTGACATCAGAGAAATATTTATTTTATTCAGGAATATCCAACTCAATTTTCCTTGGTTTAGATTCTGGTGCTAGCTGGTGTCGATGGATCGCATTCGCGGGCGCACCAGTATAGGAAGGCCATGCGCTGGGGGCCACAGATACGCGCGGCCATCTCACGTGCACTGTAGGTTTTTCTATGTCTCACTGTGCTTCAACGTGTTAGCTGTTTGTTTCAGGGTCGATGTGCGCCAGTACACAATCGTCGGCGGAAAACTTCGCTCAAAACCAGTGAGTTATGTTCAAATGTTACTGTTGGAAATTAATTTGCCCAGTATTCATCTTTATCTTCATTCCTGTTCGTTTTTCTGACGCCGCCGTGTCGTCTGCGCGGATGAGACGGACAGCAATAATAAGTTATAAGCCTACTTATAGACTAATGGCATACTATGATCCCAACCGGCTCACCCCGCGACCCTGAATTTCGGGGTCGTGGGCCCCGCCCACAACACCATATGCGTGGCCACCTGTTCCGCAGAAACCGGCACCGACGTGCCCTGTCCCCTTCATCAAAATAGTAATGATTTCGCTATTGGTGTCCCTAGCGGTGGTACTGGCCGTCGAGTGGCTGCGCCACAAGGTAGGTTTCCACTACCACTTCGCGATCCTTGTAGTTCAATTCATCTGTCCATTTTTCAGTTGTGGCGCCGGGAGCAGGTGCTCCCGGCCTACGTAATTACTGCGGGGATTAAGGTGGCTGTGGCCGCCATGCAGGCGGCCACACCTCTTCCCCCGCCGCCGCCCGGGGCCTGCAGACAAATTTATTGACTCGTCAGTGTTTACTTATTACTTTACATATTTTTTAGAGCTACATTTTTTTCAGCGGCCAACTAGCCCCGGACGGATTACTTTACATATTTTTTTAGAGCTACATTTTTTTCAGCGACCAACTAGCCCCGGGCGGCCTCATCTTTAACTTTTTTAATTTTTTTCCGAATTTTTCAGGTTATTCCATTGTTTTTCAGGTTATTGTTCTGTTAGTTTCTCTCTGTTTCTTATCAGATAATAAAATTTTGTTTGTGTTAGTTTTTTTGTTGTTTTTTCAGATAATAAAAGTTACTTTGTATTCTACTTTTTCTTATTGAGTGTTGCGGTAGTTCCCGCCATATACTCATTCAAAGGGGGCTTCGTAAATCTTCGAATTTTCAAAGGTAGCTTCGTTTTGCATTTGACCCCACAAAAAGCTCCTGTCGGGGCCTGATGATAGCATGGAGCAGGATCTTCAGAAGATGACGGTTCCCCGTGAAGAAGTTTTTTTTTGTATAATGTTGTTTTTTCCTCGTTTCAGTGCACTTTATTGTTGTTCTAAGATCTTACGAATTCCTTGTTCTCATATGTTGATTGAAGAAGATTATAAATGCTTGTCTCTGTATGTGGGTTTCTAACTGTAACTTGTCTATACAAACATGTAGTTGTATTACAGGGTGGGCCAGAAATACGGTAACAAAGAGAATGGCAGCTAGAAAGTGATCCTTCGTTTTTCAAAGTGCTTTCGTAGAAACTCCGGATTTCTATGGGTGATAGGAGATGCCTAGGCCTTAAGTGCTTCGAATATCTACTAACCCAACTGATTCTATTCTGAGCAAATGAATATGCAAACGGCAAATCCAGCAGGTCCTAAAATATATTGTTTCTCCATTCTTGAACCAAATGTAACCTAAGCACTATACTGGTAAAATGCCTCGGAACAATTTCCCAGTTGAGTTTGACTTCAAGGCAGAACACGCTCCTTCAGAATAAAAACGCGTTATTTTTGGCTCTCTCTGTAATGGCGTTTATTTTATTTCACCTTGAAAACCAAGGTAATTACCTAATAGGAAGCTAAGGCTGAAATGGAATAAACGCTCGGAGTTTTGGTCAGTGGAGTAGAGGTGCGACCCTATATATGTCATCACGGGTGCCGCACTATGGTAGAAGAGTTGATGAGGTGCGAGTCCCTCCACGTCAAATGGTACAGCAACTGTGCTGCCTAAACAAGACACCTTCAGGCACACTTAATCAGCACTGCCTTCTAAATGCTGCCGAATTTGCAGCTTTACCCCAATTGTAATTGCTGCAGAACTCACTTTCGACGAGGATAGGGCTGCGCGAATGTCTGAGAAGAGAGTCGTTGTGCATAGGTGGCGTGTGCGAGCCGGTCCAGGTAGGAGACGTAGGACGTGAAGATTGGTTTACAACCTGGTCTCGTTTGATTATGCATCCACGAATTCTAATTCTAGTCCTGCTGCAGTCGAAGGCATGCGTTTCATGTCCACCCAAATCACGCTAATCCTACTTTGCACGGTGAGCCCATTTGTGGGGTGACGGTAGGCACACGGTAGACTCGGTAGACCACGGAATGCTCTCACCTTTTATACAGAGGAGTAGTTTCAGAGGTCGATCACGACTATCAGAATCCTTCCGCACAAAACTGATACTTTCCTAAAGAAATTTCCTCTAGAAATCGCCAACATCTCCTTTGTTCGTGCACTGCTGTTTTTGTAAATACTCCGCGAAAACGGGGTTACGGTATAAAATGACATGCTATATACATACAGTCCTTCTCAAAAAGATAGACGGATTGCGCGCCTGCACCATCGCGGCGGGACCTGAACGAGGGATGCTGAGAGTGCATGCTCCAAGTGAGAGGGTCGAGTAGGTCCCGCCGCGATTCTGCAGCCGCGACGATAAGAAACCGCACGCGCAATCCGTCTATCTTTTTGAGAGTGACTATACATCCCCGCTGTATCCATTCTCACCACCTCAGAAGATCTTTCTGCGCAAAATTTGAAGAGATTCATCTAGATTGCCTATCTACCGTAACCCTACTATAATGACGTTATGATACATAACAGATGCTATACATGTACCTGTACAGCATTATTCGACTAGTTCTGCAAAAAACAAAATCGCCTCAGTGTGCTGTAGATACGGTATCTAACAGAATTTTCTCAAATTTTACGCAAAGTGGTTGTTTCGAGCGCTGATCACGATTACCAATATTTCGCATGCCACCTTCGTTTTCGTCCTGAATTTGTCCTACGAAAATGGAGTTACGGTACAGAACGGATGGTGTTTCCGTGATCAGCGCCTAAAGCAACATGCATAATTCGAGTGGATTGCGGGAGTTACCGTCTCTACAGTATATCTATCGTAACCGTACAAAAACAGGGTTGCGGTACAAAACGGATAGGATAATCATGTTCAGCACCACAAATGGCACTGTCACCAGCTGACCTCCACCCGTAGGTTCGCTGGTTCTCTTTTTGGGATCAACATGAAGCGCATTCCAGAGAATAACAATAACAAGAATAAAAATAATAATAAATTCCGATTGTCCACCAAGTTACACCCCAGCCTCCTTCAGCTACATCTGATCACGGAATGATCTGCTTTACTCTATCCGTCACCATTGGCTGTCCTTCAAACTCCCCTTACCTGATTTCCGTAGAGCTGATTACCATGGTCTCTCAACGTTCTTCTCAACTATCAACTGGTGGGAAACCTTCCGAAATTATAGCTCTATGGATGACGCCTACAGAAGATTCTGTCGTATAATTTATGAAGCTATGAGTAAATATGTCCCTTGTAGACTAACTAGTACCCTAGGAAGCGTTGTTACTTTTTGTAGTCGTTTTCGTTCTATTGTTTCTCGATTGTCATTATTATTGCTATGTTTTCTGTAGTGCAGGTTGTTTTTGATCTTGAGTTTGATCTATTTCGATTCCTCGATCTCCAGTTGGTGGGAAACGCGCGGTATAAAAGGGTGCGTAAATTTTGTCAAGCAGCCTTTTCGACACGATTAGCTTTCTCTTCACTAGCCTTATTCTTTTGCCTTCATATTTACGTGGTTGTGGCACGTTGCTGTACCTATTGTTTCTCTCCGATAAACTTATTCCATCAAACCGTGTAGTCACTTGCCGCGGCTTACTGGTAAACGCCAGTAGTACTTTAACTTTATACTCACTGGGAATCCGCTACTTGGGGGCCGAACCTAAAGCCGCGGTAAGGACATCACGTGAACCTGTGGTCACGTGATAAGGATAAGATGCACCAGTGGTCACCGAGGAAACTAAGGAATAAAGTGATCGGAGTAATCGATACAGAGCGCCTGTGGCCGCTGAAAGAGGAATCAGCTCATCGATCAGTTGTGTGCAGAAGGCCACAATTGATCGATTCGAACTACAACCGCCTAAGGTTACGTGCCAGCGACTACTAGAAAGTGAGTCGCTGCCGCATCCGAGCTAATAGGCGAGTACGGTGCGCTAGTAGCCACCGCAACCAGTCTGAAGTAATCATCGATCGATTTTGGAGATCGATCGAGCGAAAGTGATCGATACTATGAAGTGCGCGCCAAAGGCCGCAGCTTTGCAAGTTCTTGAGAGAGAATTGATACCAAAGCTACAGTGTCGACTACGTTTTCACGTGGCAGTGAATTGAGAAGTGTTGTGCTGAGGCTCAAGTGCGTCTGTGACCACGTGCGAAGATTTTTGAGCAGTCTAAGCCACGTATTGTGAAAATAGTGCGTCTGTGACCACTAGAAAAGACTTGTGAACAGTGCGACGTCACATATTATGAGAATAGTGGGTTTCGTGACCACTAAAGAGAAGTGGGGAAGGATTAGTGCGTTTGTAACCACTAGACAGCAATAGGAGCGATTTTGTTGTCGTCATTGCTATCCCTATTTTCTCGCCGTCTCGCGTATTCGTCGCTTACGCTGTGTTGTGGAAGTGATTAAGGAAAATTTGATTTGACTTGTTACAGATCAGAGTGCATCTGTCGGAATAACGATGAGTGGAGTGTTCAATGAAACGGAGCTCCAAGCTACACCGGAGAACAATGTGCAAGACGCACAGCTGATAGAAGAAAAAGAGGTACGCACCAAGTATAAGGGCCTGGAGGAAAAAAAAAGGAATTGTTAAGCATTGTAAAGCATTTCGGCTAGGCGACGCGCGTAAAGAAGCCGTCGTAAGTGCAGTAGAGGAGCAAACAAAAACCGTAATGGAGAAAATCAACACGATTTTTTGTGAGCATCTAGTAGAAGAAGAGCAAAGTGTAACGAGCGGTCCACAGGTGGATCTGCGGGTCGGTCACGGAAGTACTGAGACAGGCTGAGTTAACTACCGCTGCAAAATTAAAGCATTGCTTGGCTGTAAGATGGCAGCAGCAACGTGTGATAGAAAATTTGTGTGTGGTTAACGAGTGCGCAGAAGACGAGTTAGAGACTGAGGTGACAGACTTGAAACTGAGAGCGGAATATTTTGAAGCCAAATGGCGTGAAGCCCGCGAGAATGCTAAACAGCTGCAGTTACAGGTTCATCGCCTCGCAGTCAAGGTGAAGAAAATGGGGAACCCGAGAAGACCCCATACAATATTGAGCAGCGAATCTGCAGAGGGCGAGACAGACAGAGAAATGGATTCCACTGATGGTGAGCAGTACGATTGCAGCCGGAGGGATTCCAATTGCAGTCAGACACAGGTGCGTTCGCCGAGAGGGATCACAGAGGGAGAGTGAAGTGTGAGGAGCAGTTCACAATGAAGGACTTCAAGCTAGCGGCAACGGTCCCAGAGGTGAAGCCCTATCATGGTAAACCCACAGAAAGTTTCAAAAGGTTTCTGAAATCATTTTTGATGAAATACCCACGCACGCACTGGGATGATATCAGATTGATACAGTTGTTAGAAGGTTTCTTACGAAGAGATGCGCTAACAATCTTTGAAACCTTACCAAGAAGAGTGAAGGAGGGCTCTTTCGATGAACTAATCAGAGCTATGAAGGAGAGGTTGGACGAAGAGGGTAATGTAGCTTGTGTTAAAGCCCTAACCAGCCTGAGAACACTAACGATGAGAGACAATCAAACAGTCAGTGACTTTTGCTACGTCCTCGAGAGAATAGCAAGCCAAGCATACCCGGACGAGACGATGGGAAGGGTATCGCTCCAAATGGCTGAGATTCTATACTCGCAACTGTCAAAGTGGAGTGGCAGTTATATCCTGGCGGAAACTTTTGAGACAAGCCCGAGGGATAGGGTGTATGAGCGAGTAAAAGAAACTGCTCTTAGACTTGAAAGAAACCTGCAGCGAGTGAAAAGAAAGCAGGACCACCGAAGACATGAGCACAGTAAAGACAGTATGGAAAGGTTGGTAGAAATACCGACATCTAGCGAAGAAGAATGTGAATGGAAGCACTCGGCTTCCTTGCAGAAAAGCATTCACAAGAAAACAACGCCTGGTAGAAATGGACCAAAATGTTTTTTCAGTTGCGGTGTACTAGGTCACATCGCTAGAGATTGCAGAAGTAAACCTGAAGACGAGAAGTCGGAGAGGACACAGAAAGAGGTCTCTTCGTTCTCAACTGCGCTTGAGAGTTGGATGAGTACGGTTGCTTCGGAGCAACCAAGGAATGTAAATGTGTTCTTCGGGGAGAAACTTCTAATACCAGTCAGGACAATGGGCATGAGGATCCAAGCACTGGTTGATACTGGGTCGGAAACATCGATTGCACCCCTGAGCTTATTCAAGAGAGCCAAGGAGACGGGTGTAGACGTTGACACGTTTGTGGATCGAGTGCCGAACATGACGGAAGTCAATGTACGCGATGCTTCTGGAAACAAGATAGAGATCTTAGACTCCATAAAGTTGAGAGTTGAGATGTATGGTAGAGTCGAGAATATTCCGATGCATGTAAGCAAATCTTGTGGAGATGTGATCATATTGGGCACAAATGTCCTACAGTCCTTAGGTTTCAAGCTGACCAGATGGGACGCCAGTGAAAATCTGTTATCTAGGAAGCGCGATAAAGGGACATCTGTCCAAGGCGCAAAAAGAAACCGGAAGCTTAAGGCTGACAGGAAAGTTTCTGCTGCACATGTAGAATGAATGTCAGCTAACGTTCCTTGCACTAGGAACAAAGGCTCAGATAAAGCTGAAAAAATGAAGAGGAAGACTTGTGAGAAAGAGAGGCAAAATGAAAGGTATAGTAACACTGAAACATTTCACTGCAGGGCGCCAGCTAATGCATTAGACAATCCTCGTCTAAAATGTTTCCGCAAATGTCATGGCCGATCACAAAACACAGAAGATGATCTCGAAGCAGCCTTAGGGTCTGCCTATACAGCAAGATCAATGGTCGTTAGCAAGGATTCAAGCGTACCGTCAGTCTCAGAGGCCGCACTTGCAGTCGGCATCATAGCTCGCAAGCTGGAAACGGCAAGTCACCCAGTCACCAGTGCCACAGGCTGGGATTTTCATAGTAAGAGCCAAGAGCTTGTCAAGGAGAAGCTGACGATGGTACCCTTTAACAAGCTTCAAAAAAAGTCGAACAAAGAAGAAGATGGAAAAAGTGAAGAACCAAGAACGGATCACTACCAATACGATAACCCACACCATGGACGTGGACGACGTGGACGCTACCGAATGGTGAATGGATGTGGACAGCCATTCTAAGTGTCGGGACGACACTTCCGCCAGGGGGGACCATGTAGACTAACTAGTACCCTAGGAAGCGTTGTTACTTTTTGTAGTCATTTTCGTTCTATTGTTTCTCGATTGTCATTATTATTGCTATGTTTTCTGTAGTGTAGGTTGTTTTTGATCTTGAGTTTGATCTATTTCGATTCCTCGATCTCCAGTTGGCGGGAAACGCGCGGTATAAAAGGTGCGTAGGTTTTGTCAAGCAGCCTTTTTGACACGATTAGCTTTCTCTTCACTAGCCTTATTCTTTTGCCTTCATATTCACGTGGTTGTGGCACGTTGCTGTACCTATTGTTTCTCTCCGATAAACTTATTCCATCAAACCGTGTAGTCATTTGCCGCGGCCTACTGGTAAACGCCAGTAGTACTTTAACCTTATACTCACTAGAAATCCGCTAGTCCCTCTCTCTCAGCCTCGTGAACCGTCGCCACGATACCCCAAACACATTGCAAATCTCATGTCCCAGAAAGAAAGAATTTTTGCAGACAGCTCAAATCCTTTGTTATGCTCAGATTATGAAAGAGTGTGTACTGAATTAGATCGTCATCTTAAGAAATTCCACGCTAATTTTGAACGACGCATATTGAGAAATACTGACAAGGGACTAATTTTTTCCTTTATTCGCCAGAAGTTTAAGGGTAGTTATAAACTACCTGTCCTTCATGGTGATAACGGGATTGTATTCACGAATGATGATCAGAAGGCTGATGCTCTTGTGATGTATTTTCCAGTGTATTTTCTAGTAGTTCTGATCTAAAAACCTTCCCATTGTCCCCAACATCTTGCGATTCAATTGAAATTCCGGAGTCACCAATCCAACCTCATATTGTGCGTTGTTTGCTTAAGCGCCTGCGGCCTTCCACGTCAATTCCTCTTGATGGGATTCCGCAAATAATTTACGAAAAATGTGCTGATTCCTTATGTGAACCACTTTCAATCCTATTCAATATCTCCCTCATGTCGCTGGAAGTTCCTCTTGCATGCAAGGAAGCCATTGTGACGGCCATTCCTAAGGATTCTGATGCCACTTTCTTGCTTTAGGCCCATAAGCATCACACCTACTCCAGTGAAAATACTTGAAGGAATAATTCGAGATAAACTCATCAGTCATATCATTAAATTTAATCTGATACCACCCGAGCAGCATGGATTTGTATCCGGTGCATCTACCACAACACAACTAGTTGACTGTGTCTTCGAATGGTCTAGTGCTCTCAATAATGGTCAACTGATTGACATTATCTACTTTGACCTTTCGAAGGCGTTCGATAAAGTTAACCATCTGAAACTCCTTTCTAAGCTAAAACTACTTGGTGTAAAAGATACGTTAATTAGCTGGATTCGATCATATTTATGTGACAGGCGTATGTGCGTAAAGGTAGGCAATTCGTTCTCTAAATCCTATCCTTGTCACAGCGGAGTGCCCCAAGGAGGAATTCTCTCACCTTTACTGTTATTACTTTACACGCATGACCTTCCCGCTAAACTTACCACACATCCGCTAGTAAAAGTACAAATCTACGCCGATGACATCAAAGTTTTCGCACCTTACAACTCTCAGAACTACTCTGAAATACACGATGCTCTGTCCCTCTCAATAAAAAACATGTTGGTATGGGCCGAGCTTTTCGATATACTCTCAACCTCTCTAAGACCCTAGTATTTCATGTGGGTAAAGGTGACCCCATGCCGTACATTGTCAATGGAACGATTTTGAAGAATTGTAAAGAAATTAAAGATTTGGGTGCTTGAGTATGGCTCGCAAGTATGGAGATCCTCTACTGCGAAACAACAAAGAGCCATAGAGAGAGTACAGCAGACCTTTACAAGATTGCTCCTACACAGAACTTCACCTAATTCCTATCACCACCACCGAATTCCTTCTTATCATGATAGACTCAAGAAATTCAAACTCGAGAGCCTTTTGCAACGACGCACGCTTAACGATCTTGTCTTCTGCTTCAAAGTCTTACGAATGAATTGCAAACTTAGGGCTAGTAAATACTGGGTCTTTAGACCATGTAATGGCCGCTCAGGTACGTTTGTATTGCACTATAAGAAAATTAGCAGTAGATTTAATTCTAAAATTTTCAGTACCTTATCCATGCGTGGTGCTAGGTGGCTTCGTCGACTACCGGATGATGTCTTTTGTTCTCCATCGTCGTCTATTTTCAAAACCAGACTAAGAAAACTAAATTTCCTTCGTCTTTTGGGAATCAAAGATATTTGAATTTTTTTTAGCTATTTGTTTGTGGCAACATCATTCTAAGAACCTACAGTCTCAGAACAGAACTGCTGCATACTCCTACACATCAATGACGAAAACTCAGATTGCCCCTTGCTTTTATATAAGTTTTCAGTGTGCGAGGAAATCCCCAGCTAATTTTTATCCGGAGATTGATTCCATGTTGCACGTTCTTACTATTATTCTAATTTCTTTTTAGTGAATTCAATTCCTTATTTTCTGCTGGCAAATCATGAGACTAAGAGGAGACTGATACTGCGAAGAAAGAGAAGGAACCTACAATATTATCCTACTTGAGCAAATGTATCACGAAAAAGGAGAATTGCTCAGGTTTAAAGGAGAAACGGGTGACTTGATATCCTCTCTGTTTGTGGGAGCAGTTACGGGCGAGATGCAATGATGCCTCAGAGATTTTGCACAGCAGAAACTTTGTGAATAAGTACTGTCACTCTTACCGTGCAACTGGGATACACCTTGAAATATTTAATTCAATGTATCTGGAGAGCTTCTCATTTTCTACCCTGTGTTTCTGATTCACCTTCTGTATGGCGCACTTTGTGCATATTAATAAATAAATAAATAACAATGTCATTGATTCCCAAGCCTAAAGTTAATCAGTTACAGTGGGCGTCAATGGCGGTGACCCGTCTGCGGCCTCAAAAAGCACGCGGCGCGACCGCGTCGCTCACGGTAGAATCGTCGCTGCGGAGGCGAATCTGGGTTTTCTTGATAGTTGTTCATCACATTTGATGGTGACTAATAAGAAAACTAACTGACTATCAAGAAAAACCCATTGTTTGATGTCCCGGAGAGAATTTCTGCTCGAGCGGCGCGGTCGCGCAGCGCGCTTTGCGAGGCCGCAAACGGGTCACCGCCATTGACGCCCACTGTACCTCAATCTCTGTCAACATATCAGTTGTATTTGTATGATTGACCAAATAAATGTAAATGTAAATAAAAAATAACCCCCTCGGATAGGTTTGAGCGAGATTTTCGTTTCGAATTCCTAGGACAAAGCTAGCTATGGCTTCGTTTGCAGTATCTCAGATATCCCCACTATGTACTTATGTGAAATTCCAATGAAGAAATCCTGAAAATTCTGGGATCCCGGATGTGGAAGTGTGCCGCACATAGTGAAAACGCATGTATTCGGGCAGCATCTCCTAGATTTGAACAGATCTGGTGTGTTGCAATGAGTGTCTCAGCAAGGCCAATTAGCCATGTTCATCTGCTGGTCACTTCGGACCCCGGAAGAAGGAGATATAATATGTGGATCAGCCGTCCGCAGTGGATCCCACTTGGCCAATGTTCGTCCTGGGCCCGTATCCAGTACACTTTATCCAGTCGGATAAACGCGCTCTACCGGATATATTAGTGTGTTTTAGAGATTCTGCTAACCAATAAAAACATATCCGCTGATATGCGAATCCACTCATTTCACCGAGAAACAACGCGAAGTGGAGATGAAGCAGACCATAAATATTTCTCAAGCGGAAATCCACCGGATAAGGATAACCTGTAGTGAGACGAGTGGAATCGCATTCCGCGGATATGTTTTGATTGATTGCTGATTCTTTAGGCAGCACACAGAGTTCCAGACGCGCGGGCTGAGAGAGGTAGCGTCTGAGAGCCGCTGCTCTGAGCGTCTGAGAGCCGCCCTGAATGCCTGAGCGTCGAGCGGCGCTACCCTGCTTGAAGCAGCGTCTGAGCGCCGCTCAAAGAAGCGGCTCTCAGCCGCCTAAGCGGCTGATCGATAGTTATCAAATCAACATCCCATCCGCCCGCGCCGCCTGCGCGTCTAAAACTCTGCGAGCTGCCTTAAGCGTTATTTATACTGCGTCGGAGTCCGATTCGGTCAGATAAGAAATGATACGTATCGATCCTTGTCGGAATCCGATCGATGAGGATCGATACGTACCATTTCTTATCCGACCGAATCGGACTCCGACGCACTGTAAACAACGCTTTAGAACACCCTAGTATGGTCAGGCCCCAGCGCGAGTCTTCCCGAGGGCAAGCTGGACTTCGTAAAAGGGTCGAAAAGCAAAGGGGGCTTCGTACTGGGTTTTGGGGCTAATGTTGAGGTTGAAAAAGGAGATGCAGGGCCTGCAAGGGGGCTGCTCGTACTTTGAACGGCGCTATAGTCAGGAGTTCGATTGGAGCACATAATCTGCACACTTAGACCGAGGATTCGAAAGATTCGAAGAATTCGTGCGCAGTCCAAACGCGACCGATTGAGCTAAAATCTTCAGTGAATAAAGAATTATGAGTATACTATAAGTGTTACAAAAATCAGCCAAAACTTATGCGCCGCATGAAAGATATATGTGCAAAACACCAACGTTTAGCACCTACACAAGATTCGAAGAACTCCTGTAAAGTCCACACTTCATGAAATATGTTGAAAGTTGCAGAGCATAGAGAAGAGACCTCGTACTAAAACCGTTTGCAGAAGCAGCCTCAACTTTTGTACTTCGCGTCAGATATGCGTGAAGAAGCCCGGATTTTTGCTCCGCAAGAGATTTCAAAGGACTCTTGTGGAGCCCAGACTTCATGAATTCCCTTGAAAATGGAAATTTGAGGAGATCTGACGGGACACTAGTAGTGTTTGAAAAATCAGCCAAAACTTATGTACCGCGCAAAGAATATATATGGGGAAGACCTCAGGTCTTCCCCGAGGTCTTCCCGTCGGACAAACGCTACTTAATGAGCATACACTTTCTCAGTTTACATAAGTTAGAGCTGATTTTTCAAACACTTCTTCACCATTCCTGGCCTCATCATTCGTGCAATTTTGGGGACGATCCGTGGAGTGTGCGCTTCACAGGAGTTTTTCGAAAATTGTTTGGCAGCAGTAGATTAGCTTTTGCGCGTATATCTTTGGTGCAACGCATAAGTTTTGGCTGATATTTCAAACACTTCTAGCAACACCTTCCCTTTTGTCTCTCTAAAGATTTCAACCCAATCGGTTGCGTTGGTGCTGAGCAGGAATCCTTCGAATCCTCCAGATGCTCAAGCCTATAGATTATGTGCTCCAATCGAACGACGCCGTGGACTCGTTTGACGCGCGAAGTTTGTAATAAGATTCCTTCATTCGTTTTTACATCTAAAGGGCAATTTATGCCGGATGCGTGCGACTGACGCGCGTGCGACTATATGATGAAGAATAGGGGCTAGTCGCATCGCAGTCGCATAGCAGTCGCACGCGTTTACGGCATCGCGACTGCCGCGCGTTCTTTTCGTTGAGCATTTCATGCCGCGTTGACCGGTCTTCATGGAAAATCTTTCGCAAATGGATGCGTGCGTCTGGTAGTCGCATCTGGTATAAATTGCCCTTAATCTGCTCCTGATATAGTACTGACTCGTGTTGCTCGCACCACCAGCTCAAGAGTGAGTATTTTGAGCCAATTTGCCTCGTGAGTTCTGAGTGTCATGTTGCAACTGCACCGCATGTTCCAATGCCAGTAGCGCCGGTGCTACGGCATACGCACTCTCAAAACGAATAGAATCTGTGTTGCCTCGATTATGGTGGTAACTGTGAACTCGATTTCGACTTGAACCTCGTCGTTGGGAAATTTTCAGAACCCGTCAGCGATAATTTTACTGCTACGGCGGTTTTTTGTTCTTTTAATTCGAACTTTTCAACTGATTTTAGAGTGGTTAACTACTCGTGCATATTCAAATGGTGCTTCGTAAAATGCTGGATTTTCAAAGGGGGCTTCGTTTTGATTTTGGCTCGGGGAAGACCTCGTGCTGGGGCCTGAGTATGGTCTGTTTCGCACGCGACGATAGTTGAGTATTCGTGCACAGTGTGTTTTTCTCTGCACCCCCTCTAATCTCTGCGCACTTTCCCGAATTCTTCTTCTCTGCGGCGTTTCCCCAACTATAGTATTTTCCCCCTGTAACGTACTATATATCCGCTAGATCCGCTGTTTATCCGACCGGATAAGGTATGAGGAGGGGGGTACGAGGATGTTCTCCACAGCACCGATAAGAGGCGTCAATGGCGGTGGCCTTTCCGCGGCCTCCAAAAGCACGCGGCACGACCGCACCGCTCACGATGGAACTTTCGCCACAGTCTGGTTTTCTTTTCGAACAAAAAAATGTGTCACCACATTTGGTGGTGACCAGAATGAAAACTAACTAACTACCAAGAAAACCCCACGATTTGTCGTCCCGGAAAGGCTTCCTGCTTGAGCACCACGGTCGCGCCGCGTGCTTTTCAAGGCCGCGGAAAGGCCACTGCCATCGACGTCCATCGTGTGCAGGGAGCAAACAAGGATATTGCACTCGCAGGCTTGGAATTACGAAACGTGTCCGCCTACGAAAAGCTGCAGCCGTTCTGATAATGCATGAGGGGCGCCCGGCGCAGACATCGAACGGAGCGCACTATCCACTCCTCCGGAACAGACGAGCTGACTCTGATGAGGTATGTGAACTTCTTGTTTTCAAGAGAATTGGCATAGTTTACACATGTTTATCGCCGTGTACATTGTCTTAACTCTGCTACGAAGTGTCAGTCAGTGCCTTTGTGAAAAAAGTGTGGCTGTTCCATCACAATCCGCCGGCGACCAAGACGCATATATCACGCGCGAATCACCCTTCCGTGCCCCAATCTCCTCCTCCATCATTTTGCTTCCTAGTCCACTAACACTTCGAGTAGTTCATCTTGACCTGACCTGAGAGATGGTTAATCATCACCTAGTGGTGAGCCATCATCGTAATGCGGAAGATAGGCACGTGCATCATTCAAAAAAAGGTGTGACCGGCTTCTATGTTTCCTACTTGTGCATCTATTGCTAGTGCTTATTCTATTTCTTGCAGCGCAACAGAAGATGATGCAGAACCCTTACACCTGTGAAGTACAGCTCGACGAACTTGGACCGGATGATACAATATTGGATTTCGCTTACATATCAGAGGAAAATTTCGTGCTTGTTGTTCTTCTTACCTCACAAGGTGGGTCGTATTTGTTATTTGTAGCATGTACTACGTCATCGCAATAGGAACCTACAAAGTCAGATCGCTTTCCCGCAAGAAATCTTGCAGATTGTTTCTGTCTTTCTGATTTTTCTTTCTATCTCACTCTTTCTTCCTCTCTCCTCCCTTCTTCTAACTTTCTTCGTCTCTTTCTCTGTTCAAGAGCCGTCAGCGACGAAATACAAGCAGATAGCTACAGTGAGCTTCAGCCGTTCATGAAATTCAGCCTTCTGCGGACGTCCGCGCTTCCTGGTCTATAGTCTATTTCACACGCGAAGATTGTTGAATACTTGCGCCTATTGTACATATGTTTTTCTTGTTACCCTCTCCAACCACTGCGTATTTCCTTGCGTTCTCCTCTCTGGCATCGTCCCAGCTATCGTCACCTTCGGAAAGCAGTATACCTCGATGTAGCGCTACCTTACGGCCTGTCATGATGTTTTATGATTTTTCATGTAGTTGTTCTCTTCATGGATCTTGCGCTCTTTTCGTGTGCGTTTTCAATAGCCGTCATAGCTCCGTGTGGTAAAAATTCCACATTTTCACAAAAACAACTTCACGATTCGGTGTTGCAGCATGCAGGATGTCGAATCCTTTCGCAGAGAGCAGAGTGCCATCACGTGTGAAGGCTAAAATTTTCTACATTCTCCAATACGACTTGGAAATCTGACTGTCTGCTCATCCACTCATTTCATCAAAATCTCACTGTTCTCATTCTCTCTTCTGTTCCCTATCTTGACCTATTCCAACAAATGACTAGTAAGGATGTGCGAAGCTGATGAAGATTTTGTTTGCCGTGAATCGAAAATTTTGTAACACATCGTAAATCATAAACGATGGAGTGGGTACCATTGATAAAAGTGAAGAAATTTCTTACCAACTTGCAGTGGCGGACGCAGGGAGGGGGCGGTGGACGCGCCCTACTGGGGATGGGTTTCCGAATTTTTGAAATTACTTTACAAGATAACTACAAACTTTGTATAAGCTTTCTTCATTATTCATTTCTATTTTCACGTCTTAAATATTTACTTCTAATAGTTGCTATCAAACTTATTATTTTGTTTTCATTTCTCAAAGTGGCGTAGACCCACCACGCGAAACCATGCAAATCTTCTCATGCATCTTAGACATAATGTCACTGCGAAACACAACTGAGCAGTGCATCTTTGCACATTAAGACGCAACACTGGATCGAGCTTCCTTTGTGGTTTTCTTCCGGGAACATTTGCGGTATTTGCTAATGAGCTCTTGATGTATTCCGATACATTCCCATACGCTTTCTCTTTCTTGCTTCACTTCTTTGCGGATAGAGGTTGTATGGGCTGTAGAAAAACCTGCGCTGACTTCCGCAATGCTTGCCCCCACTCCTCATCATTATCTGCAGCCTGCGTGTCATGGTCCGTCGTTGTTTTAGTTATCTCCACGATACCTATCAATGATCTGTTTTGGTAGAGATAACAATATGGAGGAAGGTAGGCGTTGCAGAAATGGCGCTGTACATCCTGCAGGGTTAAACCTTTCTACACTAGTACTTACAGATCTTCCACTCATACATCAGCAATGTAGTGGATTCGTTCTGACAGTGCATTTTTCGCGACAGCGGCTCTCCTGGCATTGGAGCACCCAGCGCGGTCGGTAAAACAGTTGACCCACGATCGATCGTGCTAATTTGGCGAGTTTCACCGTCTGTTTCCCTCTTCAGTTGTTCTGAAAGTTAAGAATAATATAAGAAGAAGCAAGCGATATAACTTACCGAAGACACCGGATTGATGGTGGATCACCTCTTTGACAGACTGCGCTGCGTGCTGCAATGCCGGCAAAGCCGCTGTCGCGAGAAATGCACTGTAGAAACGAATCAACTGTATATACATACATACTCCCTCTTGTGGTTTTAATACTTTTTTCTCTGATTTTCTCTGATAGTTCAGGAAAGGAACAAAGATGCCGTGCTCATCTTTGTTCCTTGCATTTTTCTTGCCGTGCTCATCTTTATTCGTTGCATTTTTCTAATTTCAAGCGGGGAGCAGGGAAGTTGGGTTTATATTTCATGTTTCATTCTTCATCATGCTTACGATCACAAGGGCTGTTGTCTAGGGGCTACTCTGAGTGGCAACTGCCATTGCACAGCAGACAAGGAGAGGCCGCGCCGCATCGCCTGCGCGGCCCAGCAGATCGCTGCATTCTGTGGTTTTCGGGTGTGACATGGAATGTTGGTTTGCTGTTAGTCCACGTTTACCCAAATATTCGAGAATGTATGCATGGACATAAAGAAACTAGAACTAGAACAAATGAGCAAAGCAGCCACTTCCTAGTTAGGCCCGAGAATCCTCAACCTTATCTGCCGCAATGCACAACTGATGCGGCGTACCATAGCAATTGTCGTTAACACTATGCATCTGAACATTCGAGCATCTGCATGCATGACGGCAGTGATTTTCTCGTTAGGCCCATTGAAAACTTTTTACTTCAGGAGACGTTCAAACTTACTGTGAATTGGCTAACGACAAGCCTCGACGCAGTCTAACTCGCAGACATTCTCTTTGTGGCCAGCAAGTCGAGCCTGTTTCCGTCTGCTTGGGTCCTGAAGCAACTTTCGTGGTTTTTGGGCTCGCAGATGGGAACGTTTTGTTGACACCAATCAAGAATTTGATGGTCAGTGTTCTCTCACTATCATCTTTCTTTAAATGCCTATTTGCTACTATTTTTAGTATCCGAGACGAGATAAGAGAACGTTCTCGTGAGTGGTTGTGTAAAATGGTTGCACGTATGCATTGATTACGTCAATCCACCGCTGCTTAACAGCTGCTCCTTTTCTAATAGCGCGATCTTTGAGGCCTACAAATTCGCGTTGATGTGGCTGCTGTCAAGATTTGTGGTCTGCAGATTGCAACAGACGTAGTGTCATGCATCTACATATTTCATGTTGTTTGCTGCTCTAATGATCTAATGAGTCTGTCCAACGCACCGCCTGACTTTGCCACCTTCGCTAATTTATGGATTCAATACGTGTTTTTTTTTTGTCTAGCCGTCCAACATTCTATCATATTGTTGGGGTAGTGAAATGAAGAAGTTCACCAATCGCAATCTTTTTGATAGGATGTGCCATGGGGAAGCTCAAGATGGTTACCAGAACAATGCTCCGTACTCGTTTCGCTACCCAGCCCAGCAACTGAGGAATGCTTAGTCACTCCGACATGCATGCGGTGTTTTATCACGAGGAATCCACCGCGGCCTCTTCTTGTGCTGTCTAACAAAGTAAGTGTTGCTCGTTTGTCTTTTTTTTTTCCTCGATACGTTCCCTATTCTTAGCATACTTTAACACCAGAAATTGTCAGAAATACGAAGCTCAAGAATATTTTCTTTTTTGGAGAGTTCGAGGCGCTCTTTGCGACAACTACCACAAGTAGTTGGACTGCTAACATGTGGGGCGCCAGTCCCTAGAGAGTAAGAGGTGTCCGTTAGAGTAAGAGGTGTGCGAGTAGAGGGGTTTCAGAAAGGAATTTTCAGCTCCTCCGTAAGGAAATATGTATGCAAATGTAATCAGCGTCGCCTGAAGGTTCTCCTGGAGCTAAAATGTCAAAATCTGTCCTGGAGGGACGTGAGACTGCCTTTGAGTGACGAGGGGGTGGACGGAAGGTTCGTCGGCTATGAGGGATGGCTATGGCTTAGCACGGAGGTTGTGTAGTTGATGGGTGGTTTTTGTAACGGAAGACGCATTAGCTACGTTCTTTACTTCCGCTGTACTGCTATAGCTACAATTGAATGATCCCCATAGAACGTTTTATTGTTCACTTCAGAATTTTTCATGTACATTGTTGGAATGAGCGTGTAGAGCAGGCTCAGAATATGCGAATATCTCGGTGTCGTTGATGGGTGCGTGACTTTTTGAACAGTAGCCCCAAGAAAGTAGGGCACTGCTGGGACATTGCCCTACTTTTCGTGGCTGCTCCGCTAATTGCAGTGGAGCTGCCAAGAGGTCACCAGCAGAACCTAGGCTCCGCTAACTGTACAAATCTCCCCCCCCCCCCACCATTTGGGGCAAGCCTTAAGATCGGATCTGTATAGACGTCCTCCGTATAGAATGCATCCCCGCTGTCCGATCAGTACAGTACTGCCTTTTGTGTACGGAAAATAGAGATTATAAAGAAAAATACAAAAAGAAACGAAGTTGCTATAACCCATTTTTTCCATAATTGGAAAATGGGCAGCATTATACGTGTACACGGACGGACCCAATCTTAAAGGCAGCACCCGCGGAAATTTTCATGTTTGAGATTTCGCTGAATTTTGAGGTTATCAGAGACGATGAACCCATAGGCAATGATGAAACAGCGTGAAACACGCCGGAAGACGGGAAATGAAGGCGCTGTTTCTCATGCGTCCACAGCGCGGACGAGTTTTCCGCTGAGGGTATACGCGCGTAACGCCGCGAAATCCTGTGGATGGTGTGTATTTCATACACTACACTACATATACTGCTCTACGCCATGCGCCGCAATAGCTCTAGCTGGCGCTTCGAGCCGGGGAAAACTCGTACAGGCGTGAACACGGCCAGGCGGGTTCACGACGTCAGTTCGATTTTCTCTGCAGGTAAGCCATTATTGTTTGTGTTCTTTTCACATTTATGATGTGCTGAGTCTGTACTTCACCACACGCACATCAGCTCCGAGTCGAGGATTTCCGCGGGTGCTGCCTTTAAGGCTTGCGAGGTGAGGGCGAGATTTGTACAGTGGACGAAGCCTAGGTTCTGCTGGTGACCCCTTAGCAGCTCCACTCCAATTAGCGGAGCAGCCACGAAAAGTAGGGCAATGTCCCAGCAGTGCCCTACTTTCTTGGGACTACTGTTCAAAAAGTCACGCACCCGTCGTTGATGGCATCACTCATGGAAAGTTTTGTTTCCGTGATGTACTGGCGGAATGTCAGACGCGCGAGCGCATGCGCTGAAACCAGTGGCGGACGCAGGGGCTGCCCCCCCCCTTCCCCCAGCCTCCCCGAGAATGGGTCGCCGAATTTTCGTAACTACCTCACAAAATGAATAAAAACTTTGTATTAGTATATTTTTGATTGTCTATTTTTACTAGCGTTATTTAAAAGAACTTCTATTAATTACTTATTATTATAATTAATATTTTCATTAATTCTATTCTCCATTCGGGTCCCCAAAACGGTGGAGCCCCCGATTTTTTCTCACACCTCCCTCCCGCTCACTTTCTACGTCCGTCACTGGCTGAAACCTACATGCGGTTCCTCCAAGTTTGTGGGAAGACAAAAATCATGGCCGCTGTAAAAGGATGCTATTGAATCACAACTGTCCAGAAAAGAAGAGTGATCTTCATTTGCACATTGCCGTCAGTAGTGTGTCCGAAATCTCAAAACGTGAAAAATTTCGTGGGTGCTACCTTCAATACCTGCAGACCAACTATTCTGAGAGTCATATTGGGAACTGTTCCCTCATTTTTCAGTTTGCGGCTTGGACTTCTGAGTTGCAGTTCCAAACATTTAGCTCATACCGTTTCTAGGCTGGTGCTATTATGCTGGTGGATTTGAGCAGTCGCAAATGTATCGCTGAGCTGTGTGCACCGCAAAGCATTCATGAGGTGGAGATTGTGCAGAAAGATGACACGACAGATGTTTTGGTGATTTCAGTTGCAACATAAACGACTCATCGATTAGATTTATTGAATGAGTACTTTCCAGCTCACCAGCTTCACTGGCGCTCAATGGATTATCCCGCTTGAGAACGGTGGAAGAAGCCTTACTGAAGTTTTGACTGCATGTATTCCGTCGGAATTTAGAAAGGTTCGCCGAGGTTCACACGATTATGAATTCTTTTACGTCATTGCATGTGTATAGATTGAGCCATCCTCTTCACACCTTGGCCTCTGCACAGATGGCGTCACTGTGCTAGACAGCGTCGGATGTTCAGTGGAGCTTCACACGAGTCTCTCTACAATCGGCGGAGTCCCAAAAAAGCGGTACAAAGTGAGGAATTGACTGATCCTCTTTTTCTCTGAATCCAGTATTCTTTTTTATGCGAAATGCGCTCAGTATCAAGATACTCGCGAATGATTCGTCAATTGAATTCAACTGTTTTTTGCCAATTTCTTAGCAGAACCATGTTGAGGTGCCACCTGATACATGGATGGTTCATTACACTGGCAACGTCCTTTTCGCAGTTTCAAAACAGGCTGAAGTGAGGAGCGCGGTGCATTTTGGGGTATGCTTTTATCTCATTATGTGTCACTATTGCTGAATGCTCTTTTATCGTTCCTACTGACAATACCAATTTACAGTTGAGTGCTGTGCGACTGGAGTTTTCCATTATAAAAGGCGCTTGTGAATGGCGCCCACTGGGATTCGTGTCGTTGTCCCTAAGGCCGGCCCGTCTTCCGTCTTGTCTCCTCATCAATGAGCGAGGATTGATACGAATTGTGCAAAGTGTTTCCTGGTATGTTCAGTCACAGCGTTTACTGTTAACCAATCACAACAGCTCACATGGAACGTTAAAAAAACAATAGAAACTTTCGCGAAATATAAAAAAAATTGAAATTAGTCAATTTGGAACCAACACTGCTGTGGTTTAAAGAAGGGAAGTAAGCCGTTCAGTATCCTGTTCCCTGACTTCACTGTGTTACTTTCCTATCAGCCGCAGTTGCCGGCAGGATATCCATTACGAAACAGCTGTTTCAGCTTGTGTTCATTGGTTAGCTACTTCCCGTTATTCTACTCAACATAACACATCCTGTAATCCGCTATTCTTACCACTTTGTTGGATGTTGTGTCATTTAGGCTCAAACCTTTTTTCCAAAACTTAGATATTGCCAAACTAAGTCTGAATCGTTCAGCCCATTGGAGAACGTCGCCGCTGAATTTCTCTTCCGGGTTCCTTCTTTTTGCTTGCCTACAATTCAACAAGTTGCCAAGGCGTGCTCCATAGACGGCTCCCAATTAAAGGTGAGCTTTCTTTTGTACATATATTACGATTTTTTTCATTTCAGTGTTATTTTTTCAATGACGCGGTGGTTTCGATGTGTCATCTTTTTTGGTTTTATGTGCTCATCGGAAAACCATAGTAACAAAGTCGAGTAGAGATCGTCCGTACGTACGTCTCAAGATATATGCTATACCCAGATATCACGCAGAGTTGCTGCATTGATCGCACTCTATGTAATCGGATAGTTTGTTCATGCTTTGGAGTTTTCAAAGTCTCATGTTCGTGCTGAGCATTTTCGATATCACGAATATCCAGCTACGCTTTTGCCCTTGGGATCTTCTTATTTTTTTACCCAATCCCATGAAGTTCCCGATAATGCTAGTCACTATCTGGTTCCCAAGAAATAACGTAGTTCTATCTCACGCTGTAACTGAAAGTCGGGGATTCTTTCCCATTATTTTTATTGTTTAGCGCAGTGTAATTCCGACGTTGTTATTGGCCCGACGTGGAAAGACTTTGTCGCCCACCGATCTTTCCCATCTACTATTCATGGCTAAAACGGTCGAGGTTTGTTCCTGGTCGATCATATTTATTCTATTAATACTCTTTTTCTATGAATTGAATATTCATATACTATCATTTATACATTTATTGAATGTGTCGTTTAAGATTAGCATGGAGAATCTCGTGGATTTATTTGCTACCTACCAGCAGGAAGAACAGTTGTTGCCTGAGGTTGGTTTTCGACCAGACACTATTGTTTTTCTATTCGTTCTTGACGAAGTGGCAATACCCCATGCTTTACACAGTTAAAGACTTGAGATGTGAATGTTTCTGTTCTCATCGCAAAATGAGAAATTATCCGAACATTTCAGTGTTTGCATCAGAACTTGCATAAAGTTCAGATCTTTAAAACTTATCTCTGTCAATGATATTTTAGCATGTTTCATTCCCACGTAACTGCGATGGTCACAGTTTTCTAGTTACAATACCAACTTCAATGCCTTATCCCGGGGAGGGGGGTAACTTTTGGGAAGTTCCCGAGTTAAAAGCACAAGTTCTCGCAGAACGACTTGTTTACATTGTTATTGTGGAAGCCTTTATGCGACATTTTAGAGGTCCTGGACATGACCGATTGATTTATAAGGCGCGCGTCTTCTAGTTCATTGTAGAGCTGTAGATAACGTCAGCATATTGCATTTGCTTTTTTTTTTTTTTTTGAAAATGCGCCTAAGTAACAAAGAAGTGGCGTGACATGTTGGAAGACCTATTTATCTTGGTATCTTGAGTATGCCTTTCTTTTTCTTTCAGCTTTTACGAGTGGTGGAAGCAGACAATCGTTCACCATTGCGAAAGCGTGTGGTTGAGTTGTATATTCGAAAAAGCGAAGGAGTTACTGCAAATTCAGGCGATGAACCATATCGAATATCTGAAATCCGACTTGGCATTGATAATGAGCTCAGGTAAGCATCCGTGATTACAGGGAAAATGCAGGAGGTTAACTCGTGAGATCAGAGCGAAACATGTCCAGTTTAAATGTTTCCTGGCCAATATTAGCATTTTCTTCCATTTTTTTTCACAAGTTAACTGCAATATCCTTTTAAAACGCAGTTGCTGTACAAAACGGTACTCTTGGTTATCATATGAAAGAACCCCACCCTGTCATGCAAATACTTAAACCACATAAGTTTCATTTTGAATGGTGAGGCTAACCTCGTGTACTTTCCTCGGCCGCTATTACTCAGGCAATAACTCCGGGTGACCCGAGAGGAGTTTACAGGGTGACCCGCCGCGCTATCCTCGGATCACCCGGTATTTTCCTCTCGGGTCACCCGGTAAACTCCCTCGGGTCACCCGGTAAACTCCCTCGGGTCGTCAGGTAAATTTCCTCGGGTGGCCCGCAAAATACCCTCGGCTCCTCCAGCACATGCTTTCAATTGGCTAGACCTGGTTAATTGGTATATTGCTCACTCGCAAACCAATCAACAACACTGTGTCAAGGAAGAAACGTCACACATTTATTTCGAACGCTTCATACAGGTTCAAGTAATCCTTCAAATGCGTCGGCGGATGGAGAATTGAAACTAATGCTAAAGATGGATCTCTCGATCTTTGACATCTACATATATATTCTCCTCATGACGAACGCGTGAGAAGCTAGAATGTGTTCTTCGAATCGGAGTACCGCGGTTGCTGAACAATTAAGTCTTACAATGCCAACATATCAGCCCAACTGCGAGACTCTCACCTTGGCTGAGCAGACGAATCGACTAATGCAGTGGTTGAATAAGAAGATCGCGGAGGGTATGAGAAACTTTGCGCATCGGCATTATACCGAACACTTCAAGAAGCACCAAATAAGGAAAATCATATCAGAAACAAAGCAAAACGGAGATAAAGTTGGACGCACAAGGGGATGAGTGAAAGAGGGTACCCGCTGCCGCTGAAGGCTGGTAATTACTGCCAGCTCGCGCGCTCCGAAGCACTGTGGAAATCGGTTCTGGCATGAGGAATTCAATAATTAACCGATTTTGTCTATAGAAGCTATTTTAAGTACCCACTAGAAGTACCAGAAACTCCAGTGCTTCAACGGTTTTCACTGAAGGTGGGATACACCCATAAACGGTAAAAATTCTGAAAATTTTGTAACTGCACGACTGTCTGAGTGAATTTTGGATTCGCAAACTTCGCATACAGTTTGTTTTTTGTATTTTTCACGCATATTTCTTGTGAATGCGCATTTCTCAAATAATTTCACTTAATTTAATTAGCAACTACAGTGCAAGGTGGCGGTAACTGACACCGGCTGCGGGTACCCTCTTTCCTCCTCCCCGCACAAGGTGGCCGAGAGATGAACCCATGGAGCTCAATCAAAAGGAGCGCTTTATCAACATTTTACATCACATGTCGAATGCTTATAACGCAGAAGCAAACCTGTTGTTCGCAATTACTACAAAAGTGGTAGGACAACGAATGCAATGAACAGAACGTTCACGATGAGACGCAGCAGTCATTTGCGACGACTTCCCTTGGGTGACCCGGTCCACATGAAAATCCCCTCGGGTGACCCGGTAACGATACACGAGCAAAAACATAGTCGCTCGGGTGAGCCGGTCCACATGAAAATCCCCTCGGGTGACCCGGTAACGCTACACGAGCAAAAACATAGTCGCTCGGGTGAGCCGGTCCATTTGGAAATGCCCTCGGGTGACCCGGTAGCATGCCACGCCCACCAATATGGTCTCTCGGGTGACCCGGTAGGACTAAAACTCCTCTCGGGTCACCCTGAGATATTGCCTGAGTAGTCGTTGCATTGAATTTAAATGTCCATACCTCCTGCTTCTATTTACCATAGCTTTCCTTCGTTCATCATAAGTCGGGTATTCTTCTTTTCAGTGCGTTTCTGTCTCGACATGCAGACCTTGACCAAGGGGCCAAGAGTTGTGCCGAAGCTCAGCTGTGGAGAAGTGGAACATTGCTCGCATCGCGCCAAAAAACAAATCAAGCCGACGTCCTTCGCGTTTTGGTTCGGAATGGTGCAAAATACTGGTCAACTGCTGCTCCATCTGCACGATCTCTTGTTCGCTTTACAGTAACATTACTATGATAAACCCGTGAATTTCGAATATTTTCTATTGCATACAGATGATGACGTGCGCTTCGAACCTCGACTGGAGTGAACTGACTGAGCAAGAAGTAGGTGTACTCGTTTCGCGCCTGTGTGAGTGGCAGGCAGCGCTGAACTCCATTGCCCATCATGAAACGTGCCTGAGACTTTCAACAAAGTACTCGACCTTGTAAGTCAAGAGCTTATCAGAGATGTATGCTGTATGTTTTGAGATGTTTTAAGGTTTCCCAAGCATTGCTCCATTTTGTATCTCATTTCTGCTATGTACATAATCAGTGACAAGGCTGCTTGGACCCAGGTAGAATTCACTGTGCTTGACTGTGCTCGTCAGTTTGATGCATAACTCTTACAGGAGAACGATGCTCCTTGTCGAAGCATTAGTTGCGGCGTGAACGGCTCTGCGGCGATCACTTCAGAAGGGGATTTGGTCATCTGGGGAGATTTTACAAATCAACAAAATCGACCATTTGAGTCTTCAGGTCTGGTTTTACATTTCCAGTTGCTCTAGGTTATTGCATAGCGAATGGCTCAGTCGCTTGTTAATTTCACAGTGAACTACATATAAATAGGGCGATGTAACTGTCATAGACAGTGGGTGGGGGAAGAAAAGCTGGAGAAATTTTCGAATGTGGACGCCTACACGCTTTTCCGTTATCCGATCTCCTTCTGTAAACCCCGATAAAGTCAGTAGGGAATGCCACACAACAGTTAATGACCTAGCCGAAAGCGTTGTGGCTCAAATTGAGTCGTTGTGGAACTTGTCCAGTCTTAAACGAGGAGAGTACAATCATGATTGAAAACCTTTCCTAATTTTTGCCGCCGCGACGTTCGACAGTGGGTGCACGTAGGCCAGCGACGTTGCAGCTCCGACATGTATCTTCTCAGTTTTCCCGCTTTTTTCTGCCGTGGTGTCGCTTAGCTATCCTCGGGAGTAAAAAGGGTATTTTGTCGCTTTTCCTCCTTTTCTACCATGACGCCTCAGCTGCAGCGGCAAAAATCAGGAAAGCTCCTAAGAGGCCTGGGAGAAACAGCGGCGCGAGCATTAAAAGAACAATCTGGGTTCGACGTCAGCCAGATTTTTGGACTAGTGGCACTATGGCTGGGCAAGCTCGCCAGTCGGAAGGACATGAATCACCTGTTGTATAGCTTACATATTTCAGTGTTTCAATTACCAAGCACTTTGCAAAAATGGGCTGTTTTAACAACTATGAAGGAGAATCTCAATTTCCTTTTACTTTTCCAGAGGTTCCCAACAAAACTGCTCGAAAGTCAACCCTGGAGATTTCATCTAGTCCTAAAAAATCGCGTGTTCAACAGGTGAGCGGCAACGAATGTTTGAACGCACCTTCATTAGCGAATGTTTACAAATGCAGCTTTGTTACACCAAAATAATTTCTCTGCGCGTAGTTTTGCTTTTATTCCAGCTACCTCATTCGGTTCACGTTGAAGGCCGCCCTCGTGTGGTCTGTTGTGGTGCGGAGCATATTTTGGTCCTCACTAGTGCTGGCAAGTTTTCAACAACTTCATTTTTTTGTACGCTTAAGCATTCTTCTGTTCAGGATGAAAAAGATTTATTCTTATAGGTCGTCTTTTCTCTTGGGGGCGAAACCGTTTTGGCCAGTGTGGAGTAGGTCATTGTCAGCCTGTTCCCGAACCAGAAGTGAGTTCGCATTTATCTTCTGCAAATACATATAGATGGGACCCAGCGCCCCCCCCCCCCCTTCGAGAATGGGTACCTTTTTTCAAAGTAACTCCATAAAGTGGGTTGAAATTTTGTGCAGGTCTCCTTTCAACCGGCTCCAAAATACCATGTGAAATGGAGCGTTAGAGCTTATTTCTCACTAGTTTTTCTGTGCTACGGGTGCGACCGAATGAAGCGATTAATTGGGGACACTTATATTGCTGCAAATAGATAACGTAATTCCTTTTATCAAAATCTTGTCTTTCAGTTGGTAGAAGGAAATTGGGGATCAGTTCGTGAATTGTCCGCCGGTCAGTTCCACTCGGCCATCCTGAATACGAAAGGCCAAGTCTGGATGTTCGGCTGGGGAGTTTGGGGTCAACTTGGACTGGGTGGTCGTCACATAAAGGACTGTCAGTCGCCTACTCTTGTCACGCAGCTAGAGTGGGTTTTATTACTTTGAAATAGCTCGCTCACAGTAGTTGTTTGCAAGTAATTCGAATAACGATATCAGTGCGCGTTTATTGACTGTATTTGAATTTTACGAGTATCTTTTTTCCGGTATATCATTTTGTCTAAAGGTACCTCATTTACAGTGAACCAATTAAAGCTGTCAGCTGTGGGCGCGTTCACACTGTCCTTCTCACAGAGTCGGGTAGGGTACTAGTGGCTGGAAGTGGCAGCTACGGGCAATTGGGCACTGATGAAGATGTAAAGAAACAGTACGACTTCCGACCTCTCCCCGTTCCTGAAAATTTGATAGTTAGTTTTTGATAGTTTTTGTCTGAGGCATCGGTACTTATACTGTTTTGAACTTTGAACTTCTTCAATAACTTTATAGTTTGTGAAAATCGCCACAAGCTTCTACCATTCGATTGCGATTACGGATGGAGGACGCATATTCGAGTGGGGTCGAAATCCTCAAGAGGTGAAGATGCGCATGTTCGTGGTCAGGCGGCTACGAATGGCACAATTGAAGAGGATGGCGGATGAGGAGGGAGAGGAGATGGTTTGTTCCACTCTAGATTTTTTTTACGTGCCAGAATTTCATTCCGTCATTCAAGCGGTTTATGACATTCTTACAGCCTCTGCCTAATATGGAGAAACCAAAAATCCTCCTTCCTATGGATGCTCCACGTGATGATCTTGGCATTCGCGAAGTATTGCATCTCCTCGATGGCCATGTAGTAGAAGCTGCTACTGGCCTCTCCCATTCAGCTGTAGTTACCGATCAAGGGTCGCTGTTTACATGGGGAAAGGTGGGTGGACCAGAATGTTTTTACGTGGTTCGGCCCATTTCTTTAGTGAACACATTCTTCAGGCACTCGACTACCAACTCGGACATGGAAACAAAACCGAACGGAGTGAACCTCACATCTTATTTGACCCTCGCGATGTCAAATGGGAACTAGTAGCTTGTGGTGAGTGGATTGGACAATTTCGATCTATGCTTCTTCTCTAGAATCACTGTTAGATAGATGAGTTCAATTTGCGACAAGTGAGTGTACATGTGACTTTCAGTCATGATGAGCGTGGGAGGTAGTTCTAGCCGTGTGGCTGCACTTTTTCACATCTGGTCCTGTCCTGAAGTATCAACTTAAATGTGTTGAGAGAAGTTTTCAGTAATAGTAACACAGACACAGTGATATCAACTGTGAAACTTTGAAACGCGCCACTATCGAATCATTCATGATTCCACATCTTGAGTTTGTAGAAAATTTGAAAGAGTAGAAATGATAGACGTTGATCATTCCCTTTCGGAGATGTCGATGTGGACAATGCGTACAGTGACTTGCGGTGGCCGTCCAATGTGCAGCTGTGTGCCTTCTCAGGCAAAGCAGTTGTCACTATTTATGGAACTCATCGGCGTTTGTTCTAAATTCATTGATGTGCGCAGATTATTTCGTGGTAGAAAATTCAAGCCAGCCTCCATTCTCAAAATAAAATGTCAACTTCACTCACTTCATCTTACAAGGGAAGGATACCAAATGTCCGTGGCATTTCGAAATGAGATATGCCTAGCAATGTGAAGTTGGGAATGCTGATCTGTAATATGTTCCCCATCTGTGCTCTGTCCCATTGCAGGAAAAGTTATGACCTTGCATGTGCAGTGTATACGTACATGGACTTTCTACAACCATCTACCGTAACCACACGGAAACCGCGTTGCCATGCAAAATGGATACAGAATCTGTGATCAGCAGTCCAAATAACCCCATATGCAAAATTTCACCGAAGGAATACCCGTTTACGCCGGTTTGCCAAAGATGGAAGTGCTCGTACCAGTCGTATCAAGGGAGACATACATATGTGGGCATAAGCAAGTTTAGGCACCTCACAGAATCCTTCCAAATTTTGCAGAGAAGGGTTATTTTAGGCGCTGACCACAAATGTCAACATAACTTTGAGTGGCACTACCATTTGGATGCCGAAGTGGACAACTTATTTCGGTTCCCCACAGTGCTTCTACCGTAACCCTAGAAAAATGGGATTGCGGTTCAAAGTGGGTACGATATTCGTGTTCAGCACCTCAGATAACCCTACTATGGGGAGTTTCAGCGTTAAAAAAATTCTTGAAAATTTGGACCACGTAAGCACCATACACCTACCATTACCAGTTGCACTGCTAACAAAGACGAGGTGATGAGAATCCTTCAAAAAGCTCCCGCACTTTCAGATCATGGAATTGCAAGTGAAAAACGTTATAAAATAGCATAGAATCGATTCTCAAAGGAAAACAGCACGTGGAATGGAAATGCAAGAAGCTGAACTGCTGAGGGGATTGAACCTGGGACTGCTTCCTTGAAGAGCGAGACACTTACCACTTCACCACCACTCACCTGATCTAAGCGATCAATGAGACCTCCATGAATGATCCGGCTTAGGCAAATCGGGTGCAGATGAACATATTCTCTCATGAAATTTTGCATATAGGGTTATTTAGATTGCTGATAACAAATTCTGCACCCCTTTTGCACGGCAACTTCATTTTCATACAGTTTCGGCAGATGAAAGTAGAAACTGCACATATATACTGCACATACAACGTCGTAACTGTGTCTGCAGCGGCAGAGAGCACCGACAAAGAAAATAACGGGGATCAGCATGGTCAGCTAAACACTAAGAGGCATACCCCATTTTAAGATTCCACGGACATCTGGTATCCTTCCCTCGTTAGTTCTCCTCAACCTCAGCAATTTCTTCTGAAGCGCTACGCATTTTTTGGTTGTTTTCGCTCCACCATTCCATCTCTCTGGAAGTAGTTATCACTATTCAGGAGGGAACCACACTATTGCGGCTTCCAAGGATGGTCGCACGTTCGGATGGGGCCGAAACGATTTCGCCCAATGTGGTGTACCCTCAGACAAAACGTCTTCACTAACCAGAAAGTATTTCTATCAGCCTCCAAAGGTGAGTGACGTCTTTTTGTCATCTTGCCATGGAAGCGGTTAGGTAATGGGTATTATGTAAAGGTCACCAGTTATTTATTGCTCTTAATTTGTTTCTCTCTACTGAGATACCTTGAATGCAGGATCTGAAGTAGTGTCGTTGTTGACATCGATGCAAGTGATGGTTTCCTTTCAGGATGGGTCTGCTAAGCGATGTGTTTCCTTGCCGGATGACTCATCATACATTACTAAACCTACCCTGATCCCACAAGTTGAGCTAAGATTCACTGACGAAGGTAATTTGTTATTTGTTTCTGGATGCTATTGTGTATGTAGTATAATACATGCTACCAGTGGCGGACGCAGGGGAGGGGGCGATGGGGTGGGCGCCCTTCTGCCCCCATCCCCGCCACTGGTGGCATGTATTATTTACTTTATAAAATGAAAAAAATCTTATGTCAGTTTATTTTCAACTACTTTCACTAATATTTTTAATACAGTTACATAGTTAGTTATTTAATTATTTAAATTGATATTTTTAATATTTTTATTTTCCCTCTAGATCCCCAAAACGGCAGAAACTCCACTTTTCTTCCCACGCCCCCCCCCCCTTCTCT